>JAOUQU010429207.1:0-10293 GCA_028566735.1 Ammoglanis amapaensis | reverse complement strand
CAATGGAATTTGGCCGACTAGTAATTTTTTCGGTCGACCAACGAATAATCGATTAATTGCGGTCAGCCCTAGTTTATTCTTTACATAAATGCCACTACCCATTTACCCTCAGAGACGCTGTGCAATAGACAAAATCGTGCCATTTATCCAATACTGTTCCACGCAGTCCCGTTAAAGTGAATAGACACTCAGCTTCTATGAACTTATGCATCGATGCCACAGGAATGTATGAGAAGTTAACAAATCGATTTGACTAGTGATAAGTAGCTGCTTCAGAACAAACCCATCTTCAATATTAATACGTTTTAACGTATTTGCAGTTATTGAAATGTTAACACAACTGTAAAAATATTAGACAATTTTTTTACAATTCAGGGGGAGATGAGCTTCCCTTGCAGTCCTAAAAAAATTGCCACTGATGTAGAAATGACCATTCATTTGGGTGTCTTCATTTCATTTGATATCTTTAAATAGAAATAAACTGGTGAATATATTTCTAATTTCTATGTCTATTTCTAAATAGGAAGAAATAGGAGAAAGGTCTCAGTGGTGACTTGAGTAACCCACAAAGAAGAGTTGATCAAATGTTTAACTGGTTTAAAATATATAATTTCTAGTACGTGATTTAGTTAACCCTAACGATATTAGCTAATATTAGCTAGCTATTATTGTCTAAAGTAAAAAGGATACAGGAATATATCTAGCAATTGAAGATACTGTTACATATTAACTGCACAAAAACAAAGCTTTAGAAAAGCCCAAAAAAGTAAGCAGTGTCTTAAATTAAAGAAACCATTGGTGCAATATCAACCTAGCAAAACTCAAAGAGATTTAAAATGTTTGTCCTAGTTATGGAGTTCCATGACCAGTTACCCAGGAGAAACTACAGTGCCCCCATTTGGTAGAATCAAAATACTAAGAACATGGTGAGTCTATGTATACTGATGTTTTTCTGAAGCATTTACGAGACTAATTATGTAGCTTCTGTTTGTTCTCGAACCATTTATTAAGAAATCACTTAGTCGGGCTTTTAAGTGTCTCTTAGGTATATTAAAAATAGTTTGTGCATGGTGCTTAATTAAAACAAGATTCTGTAAACATTGAAGGAATACTAAGCATTTACAGGTCATTTTGATAGATGTTGACTTGATGAATGATGTTTTGTAGTCCCAAGTGTAATTCACATTAGCACTAGTCCAGGATTATTTCAGTTACATTTCCTGTATCTTTATCAAAAGCAACTTATATTATTGTGACCGAACTAAAAGTCTGAGCAATGAGGTTTAAGGGCTTCTGATTTAACGGCCTTGATTAAATCAAACCATGTAAAGATTTTGCTTTATAGTGAAACAACTTATAAGGAAGAAAGCCAGTATTGCATAGCACATTTAAACCAAGAACTATGCTTTGAAAATTTGACACCAAGTACTAAATTACATTTTTAATGGTTCTCCATTTCGTTTTCACATTTAAGTGAGTATGAATCCTTTTTTAGTTAGGTGAATGATAAGCACTAGACAATGGACATGTACAGTATTTTGTGCTTGGGAAATAATAGCTGGTGGACTTGTGGTGGACCTGTCACTTTCCCCTCAGAAACCTGATCAGTTTATTTTGTTTTATTGGCTGTGATCAGGAGTTTTAATTCATTTTCTTTTTTTGCAAAAAATGTTTTCTTGCTTTCGAATTCTGTTCAGCTGCTGCATTTTGGTTTAATCTGTACCAGTCTTCACCATTGATGTTAAACAAATGGAATCTATTCAATGACTGGGTTCAATATTGGGCAAGCATGAGCACTAGCGATCCTTATAATGGACCTTATTTGCACAGAAATAATTACACTTTGTATTTTTTTAATCCGTTTTCAGTCTAATCCGACCCATGGGTGCTCTGCAGACTGCTATGTAGTTTCTCGGCAGTGTTCTTATGGAGTATGTTGCCAGGTCTTTTTTCAACCCATAGTGCTATAGGGAAGTGTGTAAATTTTGTATAGGCTAGGCCTAATATTTTATTGAACTTTAATAGACTAGGCTTAATATTTATGTGCCTTGTATTTTCAGTTAAATGTGATTCAAATGAAAGCAGTTGACTATTTTGATAGCTACAACAAATACTAGATGTTGCAAAATTAATGTTTGTCTAGTATATGACTATCCATTAAGCTCTTGCAACTTTGGTAAAAGTCTTGATAAATGGGTTTAAAAGGCAAGAGTAAAAGTTAGTTGGCAATTTAATTTTGACATCTTCGCGTCTTCGGCTTAAAGTTATTACGTCCCACATTGTCCTACATACACTTGCTAATTGTCCCATAGTTTGTCTGCATATGGATGCCATTGTAGCTGCCGTTGACCAGTCCGAAACCCCCCTTTTCCTACGACTGAAAAGCCTAGCACAGCACACAAGAACCTGAATCTTATAATTGGGGGGACTTCGTCATTGAGCTCAGGGTTGATATTACAAAGTTTACCAGCATTAGACTACTTAAGAGTTGGCAACCCAAAAGCAATTTGTATAAAACGAAACTTGTTTAAGTAAGGAACTGATTGTTGATTTTATAATAAAAGCTAAATTAGATGAGGATAATAAATAAGGGAGAAACCCCTGAACCGGAAATTTCGCATTCAGAGACGTAAATAGCATCGTGTTGAATTATGACTGGAAAATCTCAATAGCTATCTGTTGATGATAACATCTCTCAATAAAACTTAATGATGGTCAAGAATAATTACTGACTGGTTGTGATGTTGACTGGAATAGTGACTATTAATTTATAACATTCGCACTTCTGTTTCCAAGTGTAATCCCTGTTATGTCAACATGATTTTACAACAATAGTATATACTTTAAATGTCAGGTGGCAAATATTTGATCCTAATCAGACTTATAATTGCTCTTGTGTAACCTGGAAACGGATCGACAACCCTTGGCAAAAATGATGGAAAGGAAGATCTTTTAATTTTTTTTAAAATTTGTAGAAAAACACAAATCAGAGACATGCCACAGAAATACCCTTTTTTAAAAGTCCAACCTTCAGGCATTAAGAAAAAGAATGGAATAGAAATGTTGTCAATCAAATGTTTTTATACTTTTGGTTGCTCTGATGAAAGAAAACACTTCGTTACCCAAGTTTTCACTAGTACACAAGGTTATAGCGACCTTTATTGTTCCAGTTTAAAACATGTTTTTTGGACTGCATCCAAAAACAAAAACTCACACAGAGTGCATATGAACTCCAGACAGAGTTCATCTACTTAGCCATCACAAAACTGAATTATTTGGCCAGAATCACTTGCACCATGTTTGAAAAGTTAACAGTGCATATAGAGAGAAGAACCTCCTCTTAATAGTAAAACATGGTGGTGGAAATCAAAGTCTGGGCTCGCCGGACCTGGACAACTCAATGTTATCCAGGCGACCATCAATTCCCAGGACTATCAACAAATGCTTGACCAGAATCTCCTGCCATCAGTCAGGGAGTTGAAGCTTGGACATGAAAGAATAATTTACGAATGTATTATGCAACAAGACAACAACCAAAACCATTACAGCAAAACTACCAAGAAATGGCTAAAGAGAAAGAAATTCGGGTTAGTCCAGTCTGGACCTCAATCCCATAGAACCGCGGTGGCAAGACCTGAAGCAGATGTACATGCCAGTTGTTTCTTTAATCTCTCTCAACTAGTGGAGTTCTAAAAAAGAGTGGAAAAGTTTTTCATAAAGCAAAAATTCCATAAAGCAAACGTGAGACATTTGTTTGTGATTACAGAAGACTTTTAGTTAAAATCTTGGCTGCAAAAACAAGCTACTAAAAGAGTTCACATACTTTTTTTGAATAAATATTTTTTGCTGTGTGCCTTATTTAAAAAGTCTGCTTTACAATTTGAAAATAGGATGTTCATTTCATATGATTATTATAATTTTCTTTAGATATAATAATCAAGTTTGGGTGCTTTCAAACAGTACAGTATATTTTTGTTCCCAGTCGTTGTGTGTATTATCCTAAAGTTATTCAGAAATGGTTATTATTCACCATAAACTTCAACACTGACATTTTCATGTTTATCAAAGTGTTATTTCTAGTTAATTAACTGACTTATTATTCAACGATGAATAAACATATATACGTATTGATAAAATGTATACGCAGTCATATATTATTTACACTAGTCTGACTTACAAACATTTACATCATGTGTCCAATGGACATATAGACACACACACACACAAAAAAAAAACTGGAATAGATTCATCCACCAGAGACTAACATTGTTGTTTGAAAACTTTACACAAGTCACTTTCCAAGAGTCAGCAAAGAATCACAATTAATCTTCACACTGATCTTGCAGCATGGTTTAAAAACACAGTGCCTTCATCTGCATCCATGACTCAGCGAATACAGTTTCTGAGTGCAACTCTCAGTCATCTGATTCAGTAACACACTGCTCCACGATTTCCCGCAAGTTAGGATTCTCCATCGCTGCTGCAACCCGTTCCTTATCATTGATCTGTTTGTTTACTGCATGACAAAACACAGTGCATATATTAAGTACACAGATATACATGGTCTGGTCAAAAAAGGTCACCAGCTGGTTTTAACTCAGCAAATAGGTACGAGCCTCCTATTGGATTATTAGTGCATGGATGATTATGTTTAAGCTGGTGACAAGATATTAATCATAAATAATACAATGAGAGGTTTCTCGTTTGTCAAAGTCATATAGAAATAATAACTGTTGTTTTATTTTATAAACTAGAATAATAATTAGAACAAAAAACCTACACTGCTCATTTTGGTCAAACGCATAGCCATACTAGAAAACATGCTTGTTTTCCCAAAGCTGCATGTAGTAAAATCATGCATGCATAATTCACAGTATAAAGCAGAACTACTGATGAAGATCTGTGCACACACAACATGAAAATGTATTCGGGTCCAAACTTACTGTCTTCTTCAGTTGAATGTGTTCCCTCAGTGATGTAGATTTCAAGCTGAGAATTACAAAGAACAGGAAAAACAGTTATAAGAAAACTCATTGTGTTCAGGACCTTTAAAGCTAAAACTACAATTTTTACAGCATCTTACAGCATGTAAATTGTGGTTAACTGATCGATAATAATGGGACAACACAATGACTTAGTGGTTAGCACTGTCGTCTCACAGCAAGAAGTCCCGGGAAACTCAGAGAATCAGTAGTGGTCCACAGAGCCCCAAAGAATAAGATACAACACATAATAATAATTTATCTATTCACCCAACAATCCCTTTTGCCATTACAGTATTCCAAACAAAACATATCAAAAGCCTGTTTGATCAGGTTTCTGTACTATTTGAGGGTTTACCTTATGCTTGAATGGAAGGCAGCGCTGTAGTTTTACTTGTAAACACAGTCCTGTGAATTTAATATTTTTCGTTTAGCATACATAAACAATCCCAATGTGGTATTGCATTTAAAATCAGCATTACACTCACAATAAACAATATATTGACAAGATTCCTGTATCAAACATTTGAACAGCAACTGGTTATACAAATAACATGATAACGAAATGAGCAAATAACATGATGCAAAATTGTCCCGTAGATACGTAGCTCCTCATTAGGCTATAGTTTAAAAAAAGACTTGACAGCCTACTTTGTGTCAAACATACCACAAAGAAACTCAGAAACAGACTATGTAGGCCCAAAAGTAGAATGCGACCAAAATGGAGGGGCAGGGGAAAGAGGGGTAATTTGTCTTACAACTGGGTGACATAGTTGCTCAATAAATAGCATTAAAAATAAACTTTCATTGCCAAAAACATATTTTAATACTGTGTATAATGTGTAGATGATTAATACAAGGTATTAGAAAGTACTGCCTTTTATGTTTTCATGCATTGCAAGTCTGTTTTCTGAACAGCAGTTGACATTATCAAACAGCAGACGTCTTTATCTAAACACTTACCTATCAGTGTGGCCAGAGAGCAGTGTGGTACAGTCGGGGCAAACCTGATAATGATGAGGTACTCCTCATCACCTAAATCCTGAACTTCCACACACTTTTCGTTTACCACATCCAGTTCCTCTAAAGTGTTGGGTTTCTCTGGATCACGAATTGTCCGAATTACGTCTACAGGAAAAAGAGAACAACAAGAGAGCAAATTTGTCACACATGGCTGATCTTTTAGATTTAGTAACAGCGGTATATAATTAAATATTATACACTTATTCTACACTTCAAATTTTGAATTCTCAATATAATATGCTTATAATAAAGGAAATACACTCCCTTTGACCAAAACGTTTAATCCAAAAGATAATAAAAATATGATTAAAAATACGACTCAGATAGAAAATACGACTCACGACTTTGATTTTTAAATCTTCAGTTTAACTAAAATTAGCGGATGTAAAACTGACTACTCCACAATCCTGCTGTTCCATGTGAACACTAGATTAAAGTCTTTAACATTGTTTAAGTGTTTGTGTATTTGTAGGTAAGTGGTTAATGTACTGGACTAGTTCAGTCCTCAACAATGCCAGAATGTCAATGTTGGGCCCTTGATCAAGGTCCTTAGCTCTTAATTGCATGGGCATTGTACTTTTACACACTGTTAATTGTACCATGTGAAAAATACAAAAGACTGACACTAGATTTGAACAGCTTGTATATAATGGCAGAGCAATTATTGTTTTGACTGACCTCAGCAAGAGAGCAAATCATTCCATGTAATATCGGTCTAAACTTGACACTTAAGCACCATTTAGCTAAAAAATAAAACAATAAATTAATTTGGTTACAATATTGTGTATAAAACGTGTAACTAGTTTTTATCAAAAACACTCAAACTTCCAAGACTTCACTTAAAATGTTGATGTTGGGCAACTTTGACCACCACTAACTTGCTAACTAGCTCACGTTCACTCACCATAAACTTCTAGCGCTTTCTCTTCCATCTTCTTGGTCCTGCGTACATTACTAAAGCTATAAAATTCGGACAGCTGAAACAGTTTGTTTACCACATTAGAAAGTAAATCCATCTTCTATTAACTCCATAATCGCGCTACGTGACTTTGACCATCCACCTTTTTCCTGTAGTTGAGAACACCGAGGCGCGCTCATAAATGACTCAATACTCCCTACATAATGTGCCCTACATAATAGGAACAGCAATATATCGTGCACGTATGTAGTGCACTTAAGTTCTGTCAGTCAGCTAAATAAGACACAACCCAATCTGTAGCGCCGTTTGCCTTTTCTGTCAGCGCAAGACAAGAATAAACGATGTCCGAGTTGATAGAGGATTTTAAACCTTGTTTTTCCAAATATGAAATCAGATTGAACGGCAATAAACAACACAAAAAATTAAACCGAAAAATACTTTAATTCACTTATAGATTTCTTCATACCTATTTTGTTAGGTTAATTGGATAGCACCGGTAGCACTTAAAACATGCTTAAATGAGACACATCAAAACTACGCGTCCACACTTGTGCACGTGACCACAAAGAGAGAGCCCGTATGGACACACATTTCGGCGAGTCACACAATTCCGTGTAACACCCAGCGCGCTAGATTGCTGCGATCTGCGGTCACACCGTTTTGCCTCGTCTGGACATGTCAAAGCTGACGTTTTATTGGCTGTGTTGTATCACGTGATTAAGAAGCTGGCACATGACTGTCAGCTGGACTGTTTGTTTCTATTTAGATTTATTTACTGTTTACTTATTTAATTTACTTGTAATTTAATTTCCCAGCGTTTATAGGAAATGCCGTAATTACTTTGTATGCTTTGTTTATACCTCGTTTAGACATCTTTATCAGGTTCCTTTATGTAAAGACTGTACAGAGATGTACGGAAAACTTGAAGCTCGTTTACAGAGTCCATTAGAGGTTTTGCTGCTTCCTGACAATGGATTATATACAGTTCTGGAGAAGACTGTTACTGCTCAAATAAACAAGGATTGTTTGTTGTGTTGTCTGAATGTGGAAGGCCAGCTAACAGTGAGTAATGTTTCTGAGAATGGAACACCGGCGAATGTTCTCGAGGACACTCACACCGAGTAAGTTTCAACCTCGTTTTAAATCATTTTCCTCATGCCAACTCAACAAAGTTTCATGTTTTTAAAGTGCATCATTCCGGCTGCTCCCGTTAGGGGTCGCTATAATAAATTGTGAAACATTGTTGGCCTGATTTCTACGTCTGATGCCCTTTCTGACGAAGCCATCCTATTTATCTGGGCTTGGGGATGGTGTTCTGTCTGATGGCATCTGTTTCATCAAGTCAAATATACATGTTCATGCTACAATAATAAACACATCTATCAAAATATGGTACCCACGGTGTATAATAGAGTATGTGTGTGTGTGTGTGTGTGTGTGTGTGTGTGTGTGCTACGTGATATATAATGTACATGATACACATTTCAGGTTGTTGTACAAATTCTAAATATAATACAGAAGATACGAACGAATCACTGTGTTGTACACGAATACTAGAATAAACCACAAAACAGCAACTTAAAACCAGATTCACTAAAACCAAACTGAAAAATATGAGTGTATAAAAGCTTTATGAATGTTAAAAGTGTTGTGCATTAAAAAAAGGGGATTAAAAGCTATTACCTTTGGGGGGGGGAGGTCTGATTCGTGAAAACATTTGAATGACTGATTTATGTTCACACAATAAATACTAATATTATTGAATTTTGACATACAGCTTTCACTAGGTTTTACATTTTATATTATTTGATTATTGTTTTAAGTGATGCACATGATTGTGATGATTGAAAACATTATCACAGTCAGGTATTAGATTAAGACATCGCTAAACTGACTTTGATCAAGGCTTAATCTTTAATCTCCGAAATCTCAAAATGCCATTTCTTTGTTTCTAAGCTTTATTTGGGAGGTTGTGACTGACCAAGGACCTGTCTGTGCCAAGCCTAAACTCCTGAGTGTGACAACAAATTGGAATCTCAGACTTTATGAAGTTGTTTCTGACGGTCAGGTGACGTCAGTATCGAAGTGCTCAACAGATACATTACTTGGAATTGTTGGGGAAAAGGACTTTGGTAAGTGGAATCTTTTTTTGACCGATTAAAGAGCATAATTATTCAAATGTAAATAATTATTGTCAATATTTTTTGCATTTCACATTAACCAGTTATATCTCCAGTACCCTGACTGTAACTATCTAGTGTTTGTAATCAATAAAAGAAGTGTTAGTAACTAACTCTTCCAACACGTGTAATAGTCAAACACAAAGCAGATTGCGCTTTTATCTCCATGATTGCATTTGCACTTTTAACCAACCAGCAACCATGACAAATCTCGCCCACCTTCAGACATAGCCAGTCATGTCTGGTGTTTGTGACCAGCCAGCCAATCACAGAAGTCGATCTCACAGCACTGGCTGGCAAGCTTATTGTCTTGCCGCTTCATTCAAGCATCCATCAATGCTGATAAATGTTACACGCGATTGTGAAGGGAAACCATCAAACTGCCAGATTAATGTTTCTATATGATCGCTTTTATTACTTTGTGGATGAATGATGGAATGAATATTAAATTTTTGGTATTAACTGGACAGCAATTAAAAATATTTAAAATAATTGTTACTCTTTACTAAAGTTGTTTCTATTTCTAAATGCAGTTTTATCACTTGTAAAATCTTTACCAGATGTGAGTGAGCTGGTCTGTGCTGAGCTGTTGTCATTCACCGATGGCCGCAGTCACCTAATGCTGAACAAGTGTGTCCTGGTGGAGCTTTTGTGGCTTAAAGATTCGAATAAACCACAGCTCATCTCTGCTTGCCGTCTTAGCAGTCCTCCAGCAGTTCCAGAAACCTACACTACCTTCCAGATGTGCAGAGGCCTTCTGTTCATGCTGACTAGCACTGGATTTATATGTATCCTTTTTGTTGAAATACTCAGATGGGTTTATGTCTGGTGTATTAGAGGGTCAGATAGAGATCTCTGTCATAATCTTCCAACCAAAGTGGAACATTTCTCACTGATGGAAGATCCCATCTGCCCCAGGAAAGACAACAATAGAATGCATGGGTATATGTCATCTGTACGGTTAAGAGGTTTTTACATATTATATATCTACCAAGACCTAGACAGTTCTCAAAACATGACTTTTTATGAGCTGAGTGCTACAGGTCTTGAAAATACTGACATAGTCAAAATATTGTGACTCAAAAATTCAAATCAAATTCAATTTTATTTGTCATTACTAGGGCTGTCCGCAAATAATCGATTATTCGTTGGTCGACCGAAAAAATTACTAGTCGGCCAAATTCCATTG
>JAOUQU010429197.1:0-10294 GCA_028566735.1 Ammoglanis amapaensis | reverse complement strand
TCTAACATTGGGGGGGTTATGCTGAAATGATGTCCTTTTATTGGGGGGGGGGGGTTACAATGACTGGATCAAATTATTGGGGGGGTCATAACCCCCCTAACCCTCGTGTAAATTACGCCAGTGATTATGACGCATAATACCTTTTGAATCTTGGCTATCAGTGAGAACAGTAAGTATCTAAAAGCATAATCTGAGATTATACCACACACACACACACACACACACACACACACACACACACACACACACACACACACACTTAGTTCAGTGATGCTAGTGCGCGTTCTTTCCATTGAATGTACGTCAAATATTTTATGGGAGTGTGGTCATTGTGGTCCATTGGAAAGTACACAGTTAATAAAAAAAACATGAATACTTGCCTACCTGCACTGTTACACTTCATCATGAGATGATGCCATAACATCATTCGTTCAGCTCATGTGCAATACGCAACACATACATTTGCATACATGTTTTCCAATGTAACCGTGAGTGACTTACAGTTACATTATAAAGTCCGAGCTACTGAGAGTTAAGGGCCTCACTCAAGGGCCCAACAGCAGCAACCCATAAGAGGTGAAACCAGAACCGGCGTCCTTCAGATTACTAGTCTAGTATATAACGACTGGCTCTAACAATAAACAATCTAAAACTAAGTCTAATATCTAACTAATATCATGGTGATCATTAATAATTATTACCTGTTACAAAGATGCTTTATCATTTTATTAAATACATCAAAGCCAAAATCACCAACTAACTTATGATTTGTGTTGGTCTATAACATTCCTAGTGAGGTACATTCTGTGCATTTCTAAATGTAATTTTGTACACTAAATATGAAATATATGTTATAAGGTGAGTATAAAGGTAAGTCTGGGCTCAGAGATGCAGACTGCCGCTGATGCATGTCTCTCTGTGTCACTGCACCAGTGGACGATGCGCTGTCTGGCACTGCGCCGCATGTCCGCTCCGATGCTGCTGCTCTGCGCGCTCACGCTGGCTCCAGTGGAAGTGTGGGCGGGGCCTGAGACACTGTGTGGGGCGGAGCTAGTGGACACGCTTCAGTTTGTGTGTGGAGACCGAGGCTTTTATTTCAGTAAGTGCAAATGATTTATTTATAAAGCCTTTCTTTCCCTCTCTCCCAAAAGTGCTTCTCATAAATAAAAAAGTGCCCACTCTTCCTGCATTCCCTATCAAAACTGCACTCTCAGAGTAATGGCCCAACTGCCTCTAGGCTACACTAGCAACAGGTAACCTGTATGACCAAAAGTATGTGGATCTGAGGCTTATGAATGAATTTTTTTTGTTCGTATAAGAGAAAAGTGCAAAAAGTAAGCTCTGTTATGACATTTACTACACAACAAACCACACAAGGCTGCACAGATAGACACATGATATGAATGGATGGATGGATGGATAGATCCATCCGTGGGTAGAGCGTTGTGCTGGGAACTGGGAAGGTTGGGGGTTCAAATCCGGGCTCTGCTACACTCCACTACACTGCTGGGTCCTTGAGCATGGACCCTGTCTGCTCCAGGGGCGCCGTACATTGGCTGACCCTTCGCTCTGACCCCAACTTCCAGACAAGTTGGCATATGCGAAGAGACTGTACATGCGTTGTACTGTACATCTGTATATGTGTAATGACAAATAAAATTGAATTTGAGATACATATTTTATTGATCCTAAAGGAACTTGAAAAGTGTTGGATTTAACACCACTGGATACTTTTGGAATAAATTGTAATACCAAGTTCAAGCCTGACCTACTCATCTAACATTTCTTATGTTATGGGTCTTATAAATGATTGACTAAAGATTTCACGGACACAATCTGAAATCTTTTAAAAAGTTTTTACTCCCAACATCTATTCATGAATTTATTTTGGTTGTATATATATATATATATAAATTTTTTAACAAAGTATTAAATAATACTGTTAATTTTTTTTTTTTTTTAAATCTAAAGTTCATTTTAAATTATCAGCTAAGTCTACATAGAGCACCCAGATGAACCAGTTAAAAACTTACTGTTTCTAAGTCTGGATAAATAGTAGGGTTGTGTCAGGAAAGGTATCTGAAAAAAAACATGCAGACCACAACCCTGTGTGGCCACACCTAATAAAAAAAGACGAAATAATTGTTGACTGCAATATGAAATCTGCCCACAGAAGCCAGAAAATAATGGCAATGCAATAAAAATTAACTACTACTAATCACAGAGATCACATTAACTGTGCAGAATGCTATGTCCTAATGTGCAGAATGCTATGTCCAAAGTAGTCCAATATTTCATTTGCTGTTCTAGTTATAGTAGGTTATAAAGATTTAGGTAATAAATCTGTTGATTTCTCTTAAACTGATTACTTGCTTTTTTGGAATCGTTATATTCAAGTTGGGCAGACCTAGGTTTCTGCTATGGTGCCAGCATACTTTTATGTGATTCTGGAAACCATCCAGCTTTTTGTGCTGTTCGACCTTACTATGGAACCACCTTGAGATTGGAAAAAGAGGCTTTGTGTGTCCACTTTCCTGAGCAGACCCACAAAGATGTGAGCTATTGGAATGCTGCTTATGTAAATTCTATTCATGGGATGTTTTCAATCATCCCTATGCCACTTTTATTTAATAACTGGGTAGGTGCAGACTGATAAAGTCGCTTGTCATGTTGTGTTTATTCAATTTTTTTGCTGTCATTTTGACATCTTCAGTTTTCTTAAAATTTCTTCAATCTTTCAGTCATCTTCATTTTTTTTCTCACAACCTTTATTTTTTCATGTCAACCCTTTTGTTTGTCGTGGAATTGGCCAAAGTATTGTTCTGTTATGGTCAAGTGTTTGGTGTTTGTGGTGTGCCAGTCATAACTAGCCTGAATTATATATAGACTTCATTTTTGTCATTTAGCAGATTCTTTATTCAAAGTAACTTACAATAGAATAGACAGTTTGAACAAGAGGTTAAGGGAATTTCTCAATTGCCTAACAGCAACTGCCTGGCATTGGTGGGGCTTAAACCAGCTACCTTTTGTTTTCTAGTTCAGTATGTTAATCATCACTACTACTGTTCTCACCACTGGGCCCAGCTGGACCTACACCATATTGTCATAGGCACTGGTATAGGTGTAATTTTTAACTTGATTTAAGAATACTCTTTTCACTGCTTGTGCACGCCTTTTAAATGTCATTTTATAAACAGAGCAAGTTGTCCTTAGCATTTTAACCCCATCTGTGCAATGAAACACGTATTTACATATACAAGTGAACGCACAATATGGGGCCAATAATAGGGCTTACAATTAAAACAAGTAAACCTATTAATGTCATACCTGTCAAGTTTTGGATTTAAAAAAACGGGAAATTTTCTACCAGGCACTGCAAGCCGCCCCACTAGCCCAACCAAAGTCCAGGACCGGGAAAATAATAATACGGGATAACAACTGGAAAGTGGGGTAAAATACGGTAGTTTCCCGGCCAAAACGGGAGACTTGACAGGTATGATTAATGTATGTAAATGGCACTTCTACAGAGGATTTGGAATGCATATATTTAAATTAGAAAGACATATGACTCATGGATTTGCAAGATTAAGAGTTAGAAATGCTGGAATGTTTAAATATTCTGTCTGATATTATGAGTGGGCTCCTTCCACGGATTGCTGACTGAGAAATTAAGTGTAGCCTTCTCTCATGGCAAGATACCTCACATGCCTCTAAAAGATGGGGGCTACAAGTGGAGTATGGCTTAGACTGAGTGAACTACAATGGAAAGAGAAAACAACTGTAGCTAAGCCCATTCTTTTCTTTTTTTTTTACAAACAGTTAAGTTGCCCCCATGAAAAGTTTTTACTACACTTGTAATACTTAAATCACACACTGCAAAAGAACACCCAATTTTAATTGAGAACGCAGAAACAATAAACTGCTGACTGTTGAGTAGAAAAAAGACAAAAGCTTCACAAAATTCATGTCAATAAGCAACTAAAGCACTATTATTATTTTTATGAAACCGTGTAGTTTATATGGTCAATTAGAATTGATGGGTGCCATTCATCTATTAACACTAGAACTACCAAACCGCTGCCATTTGGCAATTCTACCTTTGAATACCAAAGAACTGCCTTTTGGCAACATTACCAGATTACAAGTCAACATTACCAGATGCCATTTGGCAGCATCTGGTAGAAAAAGGGGTCATATGACAATCCTGGTAGTTCTAGTGTTAATTCAATAAACTCATATTAATGTGTCATAGCTTTACCGGAAGGTAAGAAGAAAGCTACTCAAATGAAAGAATGATCACAGACAATATTCCCAGCAGCTACTAACTATTAACAGTTTAATTGGATAGTCATTTATAATGTAAACAGTTTGATTGAGTTATTCTATTGATCAGACGTTTACATTGCATCTATTAATTATTAGAAATCATAAAAAATAGGGACAGTGTAGCCTAGTGGGTAGAGCGTTGGTCTGGTTCAAATCCAGGCTCTGCTACACTCTGCTACACTGTTGGGTCCTTGAGCAAGATCCTTAACCCTGTCTGCTCCAGGGGCGCCGTACATTGGCTGACCCTGCGCTCTGACCCCAACTTCCAGACAAGTTGGGATATGCGAAAAACCTGCAATTTCCCCTCGGGGATTAATAAAGTATATAAAATAAAAAAAATAAAAAATAAAAATTCACTGATGAACCCAAAACATATATGTAATTTATATCATTATTACATTTATGCAGTGTGGTAGAAAAACACGATCCAAGATACTACAGATATTACAGGGCCAAATGCTCGAACAAATGCTAGTAGAATATTGACATAAGTTTTTTGCTTCAGATGTGGAGAGGCACAAAAAGAGAGTTATTGCACTAGTATGTGTGAACGAAAGGGAAAACTGAATGAATTGGGACAGAAAGTTACTTTTTCCTGTCAGCAGTGCTGGGACCTTTTGTGGTAAAAAAAAAGACGAGCCAGCCAGAACCTTTGTGGCCTATTGGTGACCGAAGGTTTGTTTTTTCTTTGAATGGAGTCCAAAGCAAACACATTTATAGGTAACCTGAACTTTCTGTGAAACTCTTGCATCATTACCACACACTGAAAGAAGGCCAGACCAGGCCTAGTATGGAACACAAACTTAAGCATTACTTTCTGTCTTCTTTTAATACATTCATTAGATGAGGGCCGTGAAAGTAGAAATGAATAATTTGGCCATTGCTTGTAGGCATGATAATTGTACGCTTGATCTAAATTAGTGACTGACTGCACTGGCAGTGACATTAGCTAAAAAAAATTGTTTTACGATAGTAAAAAAAGTAGATTGTATAAAGGTAAAAAAACAGACAACTGAGCCAGCACAGTAGCACACTTGATATAGATGTTGCAGTTAAGTATACAGTCACCTTGTGAAAGATTGTGAAATATAATCCAACAAAAGCAGCTTTGCTATGATTTACAATCTTGGAACGTGAGTGACCACAGTAAATCTGACATTGCCAGGAGAGGCACAAGAAGAGATTCTGCGCCAAAACTGGCACCTCAAAGCTTGACTGCACTACTGGTGGTGAGCACATGCACAAAGAAAAAGCAGGAACAGGGGCTTCTTTCCCACACAGCAGCCTTTTGAACCATTCAAATGAAAAGCATTCCTGCAACAGATTTTTTTTTTTTTTTTTTGGTTTTAGGATTAAACTTTTTGGATAAACATCCCGATATGCTGCAAAGGGTGATAATCATTTAGGCTTCTCATGACCTTTAAGTAATCACTATTTAACTTTTTTGATATTTGATTTTAATTGGTGTAGCAATAATAGTACACTTTATATAAACACTTTGACTTCAAACAAAACGTTTGCTTTTACCACATGCAAATTGGTGTATGTTTTATATATGATAAAATTTTAAATAAATACTCTGTAAACAAAAATCACCATCACATCATCATCAGATGTTTGTACATGTTACAGATAAATCTGAATGAATAAAACACCAGCTTTGTAACCATAATAGCTTTTACATTTCTAATAAACAATGTCCGTTAATCTTATTAAAAGTCTAGATTTATTGGATTATTATTATTAATGTCTGGTAAGTTTCTTTGGGATGCGAATGAATCACTGTTATTTAACAAGAATGTACTGTACTCTTTTTTCCAATTTATACAAAGAGTGTGACTAAAGAGAGTTAAATACATTTGCCTTATACTTTATTTTACTTCTCAATATTTGTCTTCTTTGCATGTTACCACCATTTGCCATGACCACGATGATCTGACTGGCACCCTTCCTTTGATAAATGTACAGTCTACTCATCCCTTTCTTTACACATGCACTTTGCTGGATATGGGCCAGCTTGGACGTTTTTAGAAAATATGATTACTATATTACTCTACATTATATTACGCAATATTATACTGTAAACTGCATCGGTGACCATTTGGTAATGTGAGATCAATTATAAAATTGTGCTAGTCAGCTGCTAATGTATTATATAAATAATAACAAACAAACAAACACAAACAACACACATACTTAGTTTTTACATTGCAGCAAAGGATTAAAGAGTTTAAAAAATGATTAAGATTTTCTAATTTCACTAATAAACACACACCAGAGGGCAGTAGTGAGCACACATGTCCCCTGTGGTGGGCAGTCTTAGCCACAGCACCTGGAGATCAGGTTAGAGGTTCGGTGCCTTGCTCAAGGGCTTTTTAGTCATGAAAACCTGCAAACTTCCGATCTCAAGCCCAGTTCTCTAACCAGCAGGCCATGGTTGCCCCCAACTCTGTAAAAGTTTAAATAAACTCTGTGTATCAGACTACAAAATTGAACACTTTTCGTCTCATTCTATATTAAAAAAGGTTTGGCAAGTGAAACTCTATGGTTAAGACACTGGAGTAATATAGTAGAATGTAGAAAGATTTTTTAATTAGCCACAGTGAGGCAGTAAAAGTCAACTCCCAAACCTGCCACTCTGCAAAATGATTCAAGATGCACCCATTATCAAAGCTCCATAAAAAACTCACTTGAATGTAGGTACGCTATAAAAAAAAACGCTATTAAGTGGTTAAATTCTATTGCTATACATAAACTGATCAAGGGGGCTGTTGTGTGTAATATTTGGGCATGACAGATAAGTGCGTTTTAGCTCCAGATAAGCTTTGTACTATAGTTACTGCCTACATTTAAATGAAACAGCACACTCAAGCACATTTATGGTTACATCTAGTCTATCAAAACATTTTAATTTTTAATTTAATTTAAAAATATCAATGACAATAAGCAACTTTTCATAACTAATTCATAACTAGTTCTGAAACCTCTAAAACCCCTCCTGAACAATCTCTTGCTAAACTGATTGCATTAGCTGCAAATTTTTTCTGCTATAGCTATTTTACTCACAGGCTTTTTTAATCACTGTTCAATTGGCATGGAGACCATACAAGGATCTTCCAAACAAGCAAATATAAAAATTGTTAATCTTGGGTCAATAAAAAAACAAGTAGAAGAAACACTCACAGAAGAAGAAGCCTAATCTGCCCCACATGTCGGCAACCGAAAACAAGAAAAACATCAAAAAAGTTCCATCCAACCATATTGTGTGTCATTACTACAATTGACTATGATTATAAGCATAAAAGGTTGTTTACTCGTTTTTGTTTATGATGCTTCAGAAATAGCAAGGAACACAGCGGATGTTAATTTGCAAGCCTTTTTTAAAATGTTTGGAAAATCACCCAGAAAGCAAATCTGCTGGCTCCCTACAACTTGTGTAAATGTGTAATTACAAGCCTGAGCTTAATGTCTCCCTCTTTCTCACGCAAAGAGCATTTTCATCATAGACAGACACATTTTGGAAATGGTTTTTGATAAATGTACATAAAAAACAAATGTCCCCATGTAAGACATGTACCAAAATACCATGGGCAGGTACATATGGAGTAGGGCCACAGTTAGTCACTTAATTCTTCTTTTAATCCCCTTCTGGTCTTTTGTGATTGGATTTTGGATTCTAAATAATTGTTCTAGCCAAACAATGTTATTAGTTTGAGTATTATGAGGTCTGCTTGAATCCCTATGACCAAATCTTGACTAAAACAATCAGAAAAACTGATGACCAAACAATCGGAACAATGTTACCCAGCAGACATTGGGGACAACTGCAGGTAATGCCTGTGCTAACTGCCAAAAACACAGCTTTTGGAACCTTTGACCGGTCCTCAAATAAGAAATCCATTAAGTGTCTCTAGATGCTGTGTTCAAATATGGGGTTGGTTCAGTTGGTCAGGTATGAGCTCTGCAAGACTTTGTAACAATAATGCTAATAACAATGAAAGTAAACATAAAGATGATCCAATCAAAAGCTTGCTTAATGACACTGAGCCATATTATTGAATTGGCTTAGTTTTTACTCCACATGCCTTTTATGATACAACACTGCTATTTGTGTTGGCTTGGGGACTACAGTGCATTGTGCATCCTAATTGTAGTGCCCAGCCTTTAGGAAACGTCATACGGTTGGTTGATGCTGGTGTGCTAGCATAAAATGCTGCCGGTCCACCTGGGGCTACATAATCCCTGATGACAATGAGTTATTAGGCATAAGTTAAAAGAGGTTTAGGTAGCATAAAGAATCGTTCTCATACATACATGTAAAAAATTACATCCATGTATGAATTCATATTATAGTGTTCACATAGTGTCTATGTAGATATGCATGTATCTAAACAAGGCTTCCCCCCTTTAACCAAAACAGCATTGTCAGTGTAGAGAAAGTACTGAGCAGAAGTTAATGCTCTTTGTCAGCACTGGCAGCCCAGTGAGCCAAAAGCTATTAACTCTGAAAGGGAAAGGCATTTCCTCCTTGTAAATGCCATATTAAATTATTATTATTTTATTGGGTAACAAAAAAAGCCTATCAGGGCCATGCTTCTCTCTGCAAACAGAGAATTTTTAGTGGAGAATGGGATACTTTTCAAACGGATGCCAAGAGGGGTACATTTTGTGGGATAGGGCAGATACTGGAAATACTAGGTCACTCATATACCTGTGTGAATACACCTAACACATCTGATAATGTATCAAACTAATTCCTTATTTCTGGTGAATATATACTATTTAAAAGGTATTTATTAATAATTTCATAAATTTATAACGTAAGGAGGGGTGACAGATTATAGTTGACTGGACTAAAGAATGTATTACCACTCATACTGCAGTATATTAGCAGATTAACAGAGATGTTGTGGGCCTTTATACAGTTGGAATCATGTGACAATTATAGTACTTATTCTAAAGCATCAATATCAAACATTTCGTGGTATATGTTATTCGCCATATTTCTAAGAACATCTTGCAATGTTTCTTTCACTAAAAGCAGCAATTGCTCATTATATGCACAACAAATTGTGAATCTGCTGCAAAAGGTACCACTTTTGTTTTGTAGTTACCCAAGTTGTGTCCTCAAATTCATTCATCAGAGTGAGAGTGGGTTGTAGGCATGGCATCTTCCTAATCATGTGCCTTTGATCTGTATAGAGCATTAATCAGAAAATAAGCAAGAAATGTAACAACTAGGCTAATGTTAAAGCTTTAACGAACACATTTTATGATTTAAATCTTGCACACCCGTTATTGTGTGTTCTCTATTTATATACACTTCTAACTTTACACTTGGTTGTTAGATGTGTACACAAAATTTGTTTAACTTACCTTTTTCCAAAAGGTATTGTCTATGGGTTGGACGTTATTTTGGATAAAAGTGTCTGCTATAAGTAATTAAATGCAATGTAATATAATGGGATAACCCAAAGTGTATAACCACCCATGAAGTGGAAATACAAACAATTTAAACATTTGTAGTATAATTGGTAAATGAAGAGGAATAACTGATTGAACTTTTTCCTGCCTTTATAACAGGCAAGCCGACGGGTTATGGCCCAAGTTCACGGCGCTTGCACAACCGTGGCATTGTGGATGAATGCTGTTTCCAGAGTTGTGAGTTGCGACGACTAGAGATGTACTGCGCCCCTGCTAAATCTGGTAAAGCACCACGATCTGTACGAGAACAACGGCATACAGACAGTCCAAAAACACCAAAGGTGAGCTTGTTTCTTTGTAGGTGTATGATTCATTTTCTTTTCATCTATTATTGTTCTATCCAACACTAGTTTTACCACTGCTTAATCTTTTTTTAGGGTCATAGTAAAAACACTAAACGTCTGAAAACAGGAAACACACACACACACACACACACACACACACACACACACACACACACACACACACACACACACACACACAC
>JAOUQU010429188.1:0-10295 GCA_028566735.1 Ammoglanis amapaensis | reverse complement strand
TATTAGTCGATTAGTTGAAGTAAATGATGACCACTGGTCGACCAACAAAATCCTTGGTTGTGGACAGCCCTAATACATACACATGCTTTGTTAGTGTTGAATAAGCAGCACCAGTAAAAGACATGCCTTTCATGCCTGCTACCTTTAGCATACGTCTCTGAAAAGTGGGCTGATCTGCAGATATGTAGCCATGATCATAACGAGGGAAGACCATCTAAACAGCCAGAAGGAATGTAGCAAACAGAAATGAAAGACGACGAAAGGAAGAGAAGAGAAACGAAGAGCAGAACCTATAATAAGTGTTTTAGTGGACGAAGTGAAAACCTCTCGTTTTTGTTCAATCAGAGGGAAATTTCAGTGCCGTGCTTTTTGCTGAGCTAAAAAGAGGAAGAAAAACGTTCCGAATTTCAAGGAGAGTAAACGGATGGTGCCAGATGAAGAACAAACCTTGATGAGAATCTGATTACTGTACAGGCCTGCATGAGTAGCCTGACCCTACAGCGGAGACATGACCAACACAATAATAAAATATGCTGCTCTGATATACACTAGACACTGTACTAAAATGCACTGAATATATAAATGCAATATGAAGTAACCTCATGATCCTGGGATTTCACAATTTTGGGATCTTGGGATAAAGAACTCTTTCTTCCCCACTGCAATAAGACTATTAAACTTGCCTAGTTAATAACTTGCTCATGTAATTCCTCACACTTCTGACTGTGCACACCTCGACTCAGAAGTGTGGAATACAAACATACCAGATTTCCTCTTAATCTATATCAGAAATAACCCTGCACTGTTTTATTAATGTAAACTGTTTACACGGCACTAGTGCACTTTCTTTCTAACACTTCAGAATGTAAATACTGTTCAATATCAGAGAGAAGAAAACACTTTTATTTTTATTACTGTACATTTCGTTATTGTATTTATCTTGACTTCTATCTGACATTCTCAACGAGCAGCAAAGTAAGATTTTCATTGTACAAGGAAAACTGCTTTCTCATTGTGCATATGACATTAAATATTTCAATCTTGAATCCTTTTAGTGATACATACCTGGTTCATAAGTGGCACCTTTCATTCCAAGAGAATACAATATTAACTTTATATTATAGATCACTGTGACCAAATTGCAAACGTGGCCTCAAAATCTTTTCTGAGAACAAATTGCATCTATCCATTATTTTACCACAGCTTAATCCTATTTAAGGTCATGTTGGACACACACACACTAAGCGGGTGAATACACTGAACACCTGAACATGTCACCAGATTGTTACAGGGTACCGTGACAAACACACTCAGGACAATTTCATTATATGCAATTAACCTGACTGCATGTCTTTAGACTGTGGAAGGAAACCCACACAGACATGTGGAGAATATGCAAACTCCACACAGATTGCCTTACCTAAGAATCAAACCCATACATTTCAACCAAATCTGTATACTTTTTTCCGCAGGACAAAACTGCTTTCAAAGCCATGTCATGTCATAAAGCTTCAATAAACGTGTACTGGTAAATGATTTATTCTCATATATTTATTATCATTTGTTCATACAGAACAATTAGAGTTTCGCATGTACTGTGTACTTCGGTATTTCTGACTTTATTTATTCTTTCTTTAATTAATTACCAAAAAATTAGCCACAGAAAAGCAACAGTTATAGAGATCACTAAAACCCCACTGCCGATACAATCTGTATAAACAAAAACAACTAATTAAAACCAGTAGAACTTAGAAACATAATCTCTATGTAAATCATGTAAAAACTTAATACAAATACTCAACGGGCTGGATTAAACAGCCAACAGAAGCTAGCAGCTACATGGCGCTGTATTTTAATGCTATACACAATAAACTAAAGTAAGCACTATAAGCAATGCATATAGTGATCTTATCATTGCATTATTACTTTATGAACAGGGAACGTGGATGAAATAATTCAATCCTTTTAATGATGTGTCTAAGTCATTTAATAAAATATACAGAAGACTTACCCTTGGCCCAATTTCTCCTTGATCCCCCTTCAAAAAGACACAAAATTAAATAGCAAATTTCAATCGCAACACAACACAAGGAAACATGTAGTATACAAATATGTTGTTTGCATGCACATATAGTAATTTACCTAATTTATGTATATTTAAGTAATACCTAAGTAATGCCTTAAATGTATTTAGTCAGTTCCCTGAATAACAATGATTTGCAGAGATTAAAGAAGAGGACGTGTGTGAATGGAAGAGTGGAAACACTGATTAAGGGCAAACTTCACTGCATCCATTTGCCTCCTGCCAATGGTCTTGTAATCAGGATGGAATATTCAAAGCCTGGTCTTGTTTATCACATTTTTAAGCATTAAGTGTATGTGGTAAAACATGTTGACCGCTTTGAAACTATTTGGGAAACATCTGATTTCCATGAAGCCCGAAGAGCAAAGAAGCGACATGAGCGACGATTAGGTTTTGGCACGTCAGGACAGAAAACTTGGATGTGTGTGCTAAGTCCATAAAAAGTGTTAAGTACTATCATTTACCTTATCTCCCTTTGGTCCAGGTGGCCCCTGAGGGAAAATAAACAATAGATCTGCTAAATCTAATCTCCAATTTTTTTTGACAAATTATTATTCAGAAGGTTTAAATAAAATAAACTACCTTACAGCTACATAGTCATTCAAATCTGTGATGAGGATACACCATTCCGGCGTGTTCCTAATATTCCTAAAATTCTGTCCAAATGGTCTACTTTTTAATGCTAAAACAGCTCCCCATGTGCATCAATGAGCTTTGATTGCCTATGATCCTATCACCAGCTTACCACTATTCTAACATCAACTTCAAGGATAAAAGGTTCACTGCCTAATATAAGTAGGGCTTAATGTATATGTGAGGCTTAATGGAGGGTTAGCCTAGTAGGGTACATGACTAGTAATCCGAATAATGCTGGTTCAAAACCTCACCAATGCTAGGTTGCTGCTTTTGGGCCCTTGAGCAACGTCCTTAACCCTTAATAGCTCAGACTGTATACTGTAACTAATGTAAGTTGCTTTGGATAAAAGCTGAAAATGTAAATGTGGATAAAGTCTACCCCGAAGTATTTACCAGAGGGAACCCTCTACACAACGTCTGGAGAAGGAGGGGGTGTACCAACCCTGAGGAAATCCACAACCATCTTCTTGATCTTTCTAACAGTCTATAGCCAGTGTTCCATCTGGTCGTGATTAATGGAAGAGCTAAATTTCCAGTGATTTATTTTCTGTATGAACTAAACTTTCTTGGCATCTTAGCATTTAGCAGTAGACAATCGTGTTTGAAGAAGCATGTTAATTAGGCAGTGTGTACTCGATTATTTCATAAATGCCTGGATAAATACACTGTATTGTCTGTTGCCGGTGATTAATAGCTGTAAACGATAGACATGTTTTTTAGAGCCAGACATCTCAACAGGAGGATAAAACACAGTCGGCATTTAAGCAGCATGGGGTAACAGCTACCAGATGGGCGTACACACACATTCTAATACACAGTGTTCAACAAAGTCATAAAAGGATCCACCTCTGACATGCAATGATTTACAGATCTAAACTTTCAAATGAAAAAATGACAACTGTGTAAATTACCTGACTTCCTTTTGGCCCAGAAGGACCCTTTGGTTGAACACCAGGATCATGCAGAAAGAGGTAAACAACAAGTTCAGTCATCATCACTTAAGTAATTATACTGAAAAATCCACCTATGTGAGGTGTGTCTTTGTTATATGGGAAGCCATTTAAAACACGGTCATTTATACAAACATCTAAGACATATTACATCCATGAAAAAGTAATATCCAGATTTAGTTTGGGGAGGAACCGAACAGTGAAACTACTGGGACACAGAAGACAGATAACCTACAATATTAAATAAATACATTAATTAATTAATTGTACAATTTTTTAAATTATTTTATGACAAACACCAACAGGCTTGGCATTATGATCACTGACAAATGAAGTAAATAACACTGATTAGCGCTGATTAGCAACTGTTCATGAGTTGGATATAGCGTCAGATATATTAGATGGCAGTTAAAAATTTTATTTTGGTTAGAATCTATGTCCAGAATACAGTGGCCAAAGCTCTCAAAAGAACTGAAACCCTTTGTAAGATTTCTCTGCCTGTAACTCAGTATTTTCCAGTGTAACCGTTTCAAACATACCATTTAGTCTTTCTGGCCAGGGGAATTAATATGGACTCCACATCTTTTGCATCCATAACAACATCCTGCATTATTCATTGTCCAATATGATCTAACATAATAAATAAGACGATTGTTTATGGCGGGAAGGGTCCGTTCGATAATTTTCATTATGCCTTGTCTTCCAAGTTCATTGGAATATTAAATGTAAATATTAAAAGCCTTTTTTGTATTATGGAATTGCTTGACATTTACCATTTGACCGAATGCATGATTTTTTTGAAAAAAATAGAATGGAGGAAAATGATGGAAGATAACAAAAATAGTTTTGAAATGGTGTCCAACTGTATATATACATTGTCCAGCAGTTATTCAAACATGAAAACAGATACTCACAGGTTTACCATCCATGCCAAGAGGCCCCTATGTCAAAACAACAAAAAATAACAGATGAGATATAGAGATCAGGCAATTAATACTTGACATGCAGATCAAGAATAAAAAGTAGGTGTGAAATATAAAATGAAAAAGATAAAATGAGGAAAAAGACTGACAGCAGATGTTTGGGAGCAAAAGGTTTTAATATTATTTATTGTATATGAAATTTCTACTTTAAGAATGGCCTACATGCCCTGATACAATAGCTAAGTGTGATTTAAAGGTTGGTAAACCATGTAAAGTAGATAGATTGTAAAGTAGATAAAATATAGATATATAAATAAATAGAGATACTGCTATTTACGTGAAAGCATGTGTTCATGTGTGTCTACCTAGCGAATGATGCCATGTCCAGAATTAAAAGTATTTAATTGGAGTAAGCAAAATTAACTAGGTCTTATAACTACACACTAATATGATTAAAATGATCATATCTTGTTCATCAAGCATCAAAAAATCCTCAACCAAAAATTAAAACCCAAAAAGACCTCAAACAATTTTATATTTTTTGGCCCAGCTTTTTATAGTGGCCACTGTTTAAAAGCTTATTGAAAAAGAAAATTAGGCTGAAAGACTTTAAGGTAAAAGAGGAAGAAGTCGACTAGCTACAAGACAGATGGAAACATTTATAAGAACAATAAACGAGCTGTTAAAAAGCCTAAAGACACAAACACATGACAGGATGTTTCAGGGAAGCACCAGCCATAAGGTGACTGGTGTCAGAATCAATTTGTTGGAAAGATATAAAATTACATTTTCTTTTCTGTTTGTTTAATGCACAATAGTAAACATGTTAAAAGCATTTTTGTTAATTTATTTGTTTTCACATTGGTTTATATGCAGAGTGATAATTAGCAGACCACAGATTAAGCTTATTTTTGTTTTCTGTTGCAATATCATGTTTTTTTATTTCTGTTTGAGCTAATTAAAAATACTTCCATTATTTATCCACATCGTTTTAACAATAATCCATCTGCCTTTAACATTTCTTAATGATAAAATAATCATTTAATTATTTGTTGTTATTCTTATCTGGCAAATGAAATGTGTAGGTTTAATATAAAATATCGACGTAAACATGGGTAAAGCATGTTTTTTTTTTTGTTCAGTAAAAAGTCCACCTGGGAATGTTTAACTGGTCTGATTTCCCCTGTGACTAATCATTATGAACAGCATCAACATGCACAGAGGTCTCACCACTTTATCCCAAACAGAGACAAATGAATTTTAGGTTCAGTTCAGCAGATTGATTTATGATCGCTGACATAACATGACCTGCTGGGTTGAGCTAAGCAATTATTTTTGCTACTGGTGTGTCAGGATTAGGTTTCATGTTAGTACTGACACTTAGGAATCTTAAACAATGGCTAAAACTATGACCATATATGCTATTTAAATAAGGATGTGCAAGCAATTATTTGGAGCAGTAGCCATATCCAAATAAAAATGGTTCGTGAATAAATCACTTAATTCATGGAATTGCACATTTTGAAAATAGATTAAGATTTTTAAATATGCTTTTATGTAACACAGCATGTATTTAATTACCAATGTTTTCATAATTTCGATTAATGAGGTCATTTGTTGAAATGAAAAGGTAATCAGTAACTGATAATCATGTTAAGGCTAAAAAGACACAATATTGTAGTGAACTAATGAAATCAGATAGTCCATGAGACATGCTTTTCAGTTCGGCCACTCACGTTGTCTAATCATAAATGATGCTGGTTTTAAATCTGTATGTAAGGCTTTATACATTATATATAAATGTCCCACATATTGTTGATACAATTCATTTAACTGTAATGACCATTAAAAATAACAACAGGGTCAAGTTTGCTCGACATGTTAAAACGGTGTTATAGGAAATATGCTTAGAATTGCATATTTAGAACATACAATAAGACTGACCAAAGGCAGACTAAAATTACATATAAAACCTCATGTGTAATTTCTTCAATTTGTCTGTTGCCCTTTGTCAGCACTAAACATTTTTCTTACTCAGTTGTAAATTTATCCAAGCAGAGTCTGGACACTTTGAGGTTGTATTTAAGGAATTTAAGCTAAATCTAGTCTGACAGACTCAGAAAAGCAAGTTTAAATAACTACAAGTCCACAAATAAGTAATAACTAAATCTTCGGTTTTTTAAATAAAATGTAAAAAATTTAGTTGTACTGTGGAAATAAGCGATAAAATAGTTTTTACAAACTTACAAATGTTACTCCCTGACCTCTCTTGTTTGTGATGAACTTATAAACTTTGTGGGGCGGTCCAGGTTCTTTCTGTATAGAGATTGCATGTTCTCACCATGTCTGCATGTATATACTTTGACTCTGATTTCCTCCCACAATCTAAAAAGCATGCCACCAGATTACGTCCATGACTTTGTTTGATATAAACTAAAGTACTGATGCAGCATGAGTAATGAATAATCATATCCTGTCTAATGTATGCTCTTAAATTAAGTAAACACCTCTTTTCCAAATGCAGCTCACGCACCATAATTAGATCGGTAAAAGTGCTTGAAGGATGTAACTAACAGCTTCCTTCCTTAGACGTGAGTGCTGTTGTGCAAATTCTAAATAACCCTGAAAAATTGACACAGACAACAGGAGTAGTAGTAAAAACAAAAATCACCATTGTGCTTTTTACACATATAGGAATGAATCTTTTAAATTTAGCCCAATCAGTGCAGTGAAACACATTCACACAGTGAACAGACACTAGGGTGCAGCAGGAAGCACATGTGCATTACATGGTGGGCAGCTCTAACCATGGTGCCTGGGGAGCAGTTAGGAGTTAGGTGCCTTGCGTAAGGACTCTCCAATTGTGACTTGTTGACACTCAAAATTGAACCGACAGCCTTCCAATCACAAGCCCAGTTATTAACTTGCACTGTTACATACATACAACATGCATTCACCATACAAGGTATATATTTTGATTTTTTTGCTTTAAATGTATGGCTTATATGTATGATCATAAATGTAAATATAGGCTTTTGTTATTATTATACATTATATTTAATCTAAAATGTGTATCTTTAACGTATGTATATTTATTTTAAACAGATTAAAATCTGATAAGAATTTTTACACTTGAATCAAAACTGGGTTGTTAGCAAAATAGTAAGGTTTGATATGTGCTGACTGAAGGCCAGAAACCTAAACTGATGAGAACTTAAATAGTAGCACTCTGTTCAGATCTCAAGTTCTTATGTTGATGACCAAAGGAACATTAAACCCACAATTGCACCCAGCAAGGGACTTAGTGGTGAGACTGCTGAGAAACCATAAATTCAAGCATGTGAACCTAATATTTATGGAATCACTTCTATTAATTCTACCTTACATAATAGGGAAACTAAATTTTTAAAACTAAACTATTTCCTACCCAAAACAATATCAGTGATTTAATGTGTGAGCACTGTGCATGCTGGGTTGTTCTTATATTTTTTTCACTGATGAATCAGCTTATTCTCACTCTGATTAAGCAAACTGAAATTTAATTAAATTATTTAACGAGCAAAAAGGCAGATATCAGAATCATCATCTGTGCACATGTCTCTCCAGTTGACAGCACTGAAAGTCTTTGTTCATGTAAGAATGATACTGTCTATAAAGAACAGACAAATTCCCAGAGGAGAACATTTACACTTATTTGAACCTAGAGTCAAACATTTGGACACTTAAGTCCATTGCATGCTATCATCAGTTTGAATCTCATCTCTGCCGTCATGTTGAGCTGGGCAACTGCAAAGTTAACAACAGAACTTATTACGATATTACGATATTTACTAAGCATGAACCAGAAAGTAAATGTTTATGACAATAAATGTGAGTCTCTGTGATCCAAAGCAGTAGTTATTATATAGTTTTTTATCATTACGGTTTAAAAAATGTTAAACCAAAGTCATTAAACTGTGTCTTAATTTTGGTATGATAAGTTTAGATCTTGTAATTTCAATATTTTCCCAGAACCTAAACCTGCTCCAAAACCAGATTCTGGGTTAATTTAACGACCCCTGTGGTCTTACACTTCACTTATTGACTACACAAAGTATGTCGAGTTATGATAAAGTAAATGGAGTTTAATATACGTAATAAACTTAATTAGTTTAAAAATTGTTTGTTTAAAATAAATAGATCTGGTTTGTGCAAAACTGACTTCCAGTATCGGAAGAAAATGGAAACGTAGGGTGAATAAAATCACAAATTTCAGCATTTATCAAGAGAACAAATTAAAAATTCAAATTTTTACGTATAGATTACTTTTTTTTCCCACTTTGTTTACTTTGATGCTCTTTATCTAATTTTTCATAAACAAAATCACAACTAAGCTGCTCAACTAATGATGTCAGTTCTGTGTTGTAGCATTAGCTCATTTTGTTATTACTATCTCAAGTTCAGAAGATAAAATACTGTTCGTGAGAAACAACAAAAGTACAGGGTTCTAAACTGATTTAGATGATAAATATGCAACATAAGTCAGTGCTATCTTAAATGGAAGACTGCATTTTGGGTGGAAATGATAGACTAGCATTTGAGCACGTTTCTCTATTCCGCCAAACTATTTGCCAACTTGTGTTTATGAAACATTTGTATGCTTTTATTTGCTTTTCTTTCCCCTCTAGATGTCCACGAAGCTTCTGATTCATTGATAGTCAGTGTGAACGCGTCGATAATTCTGCCCTTTCTGGTAAAATAGTATCTATTTAGTGCCTTTATTGTTTTACACTGCAAATGGGGGGGTGTAAGTACACCATCCGGGTAATTTCAGTGCACTGACATTTATATTTCTCGTACGTACTAAAACATAGTGCACAAAATGCAAGGTTTGAAGTGCACTTTAACTTTTTTGATCTCATTTTTCACATTGAAAAGTCCAAATCTGGCCATAAACAGCATGGCGCCGACCACAAATTGCCGACACCATTCCGTGATACATTGCACGCAGTGATTCCAGAGGAAATTGGGCGGCACCGCAACCCTGACCAGACTAAAGCCGTGTCCAGACGGACACTGTATCGTTTAAAAAAAATATCCCAAAAATTTGTGTCCACACCGCCGGTGCACGCATCAACACTGAACATGCTGTAGTATGCACACCGGGACCATCGGGGGCGCTGTGACGCCACCACACAAAAAAACAAGCCGAAAAACAATACGCATGCGCAGACAATCCTTACGACTTAAAGACAATATGGCGTCCGGTACGAAAACTCGAGCTTCGAAGGACAGCTTTGTTTGGACTGATAATGAAGCCGAGCTGCTTCTTCGAGTCGTGCTTGACTATAAAGCAAGTAAATTGCAAGACAATGTCGATTGGGAGACATGTCAGGCCAAATACGGCGACATTATGACAGTACCTTAAGGACGCTACACGGGACTTTTCATTATGACTTTTCAGTCATTACGAAGAACCAAGTCACTGCTAACATCAAAAAGATCCGCGGTAAATACCGACACGCGGTGGATTCTGGGTGTGTGAGTGGTCAGGGGCGTGAGTTGTTATTGTTTTATGAGTTCTGTGGTGGAGGTGTCGAGACGGGAGACCAGGGCCCGTATTTATCAAACTTCTTAAGATTACTCATAAGAATGCTGCTAAGAATGGACTTAAGTCTAAACTTATTCTTAGTTAAAAGCTGAGACTAAAAATGATTTATTAAG
>JAOUQU010429168.1:0-10296 GCA_028566735.1 Ammoglanis amapaensis | reverse complement strand
TAGGTGAATTACTTTCTTTGTCCTATTACATACCGTGAGTTAAATTCAGATGTGTGTGTGTGTGTGTGTGTGTGTGTGAGAGAGAGAGAGAGAGAGAGAGAGAGAGAGATTGTACACAGGGTACAGGGAGGATTAAAGGGAGTGCAGTAGCTCCGTTAGGTTGGATGGATGCGAGTGCCACCATGCTGCATCCTCCAAACTGCTTTAGTCCTAAACCGCTCTTTTACATCCTTCCGACTGTCTAATTTCATATTTCTCACTGACTTTACGGACATCGATCTGGTCACTGTAGATGCTGTTTATTGGTTGTATGACCACTAGATCTTGACTACACCGCGTCTGTTGTATGGTGGACTGGGATGCGCTTGTAAGGTAAGCTCAGTCTCTTTACCAGTCTGATCACGAACTTGTACAGCAAAATGAACGATCGCACCAACAATCCGCCGAATGCATCACAGTCTACTGACCCGGATCGATTTATAACCAGCAGGCAGATATTTCATCACTGCAAATCTATATTAAACATTTGCTTGTTTTCATTTCAATGTATACATTTATCAGTCCAGTCTTGCTGTTAACTGACAGACGTGATGTTTTATTACCTGCCTCAGCTTCTTTTACTCCATCTCTTTTTACCAATTTGAACATGTATGCACCAATTGGTCATAAGTATGTGGACACCTGGACATCAGCGTTAACGTCGACTTTTATTTACTGTGCCTTCACACATTACCTGTGTTCTGCATTCATCAAATAAACAACATGCTTTCTTTTGTCCTTAATTCACTAAATATTTTGAATATTTGGTCTGTTAAAACCTTTGAATAAATGGCCGGTTAAAATCTTTATAGTTTTTATTTATTTATTTATTATCCCTGACAATTTGACACTTGGAATTATGGCTAGACATATTAGGGTAAGTATATAAAGCAATGTCTAAAGTGTTTAGTATTCCCAGGACTGCATCCACCTTAATAATTTTGAAATAAAAGATGGTTGGTACAACAATAAACAATCCAAAAGATCTGCCATGAAATAGGTTCATAAAGTCCCTAAGTTCAGATGTGTCAAATATTTCTGCTTTAAATTTATATGATTTATATGTGATGGTTAGTGATTAAGTTTTGGGCTAGCGATTAGGAGGTATAGGTAGGCCGTCTACTAAGAATTTGCAACTGATGGACCCCTGAGCAAGGTGTGTTCTGTTCTAAGTCGTTTTGGATAAAAACCTCTGCTAAATGCTGAAACTGTAAATGTACAAAGGCAAACCCGTTAGCATTTGCTTTCCCTTTATAATGAGTGATTAAATGTAGGCTCATAGCCGAGAACATTCCTTTTTACAATTTGCACACAAAAAAAACAGCTTTGTGACAAAGGAGTAAATCACCATAACTAAATTATGTTAAACAACTCCTAATGAACAGCACATTGACATTATTTGAACAGACTGTCTCATAACTCTGATTTTGGTTAATGTATACTTGTAACATGTTTGTTAGCTGCTGCTTTGCATTACATTGTGTCAACCTACAAGGAATTAAATAAATAAATGTTCTTAGAGAGTAATTAGTTATGTCAGCGATGTTTTTGTGACAAGCTTTTGAAGTTAACAATTTTATTATGTTTACATGTTTAATTGTTACCAATCAATCTCTATAAACACAAACAATAACAGAGCTCCACCCCCCACAAAAAAGAAAGATTTGTATCAGCTCGTTGGTCATGACATACATTAGATTGTTTTCCAAACTTTTATAATGCAACTTTTTTTTTTAATTTCTTGTAATTACCCGATTTGGCCTACGTTAACCTAAGAGGTTAAAAGTTAACCTTTATTGAACAAGCTGAAAGAGGAAAAAATGCATAAACCTTGAGAGGAACCAGTCCCTAGGCCATTTTAAGGACATATACAGGATTCTTACAAATCATACGCAAATTACATGAATAGTTATAACAAATATTCTCTCAAATCTATGTTTAAAAAGAAATCAATTTGTATTGGAGTTTATCATTATTCAGTCTCTTCTCTGGTAAAGTCGATTGTGAATTCTAGGCATTCTTAGTGCAAACATGTCAGATTCCGTCTCCTCTAACTGCAGCATTTTTGGCACCTCAGTCGTGACTTGCAGTCTTTATTTTGTCTAGCATACTCAAAAGATTAAACATTAACCACCTGAGGGTAAACCAAAAGAAGATATACTAGTGAAGTGAAGACAATAAGAGTTAACGGTTTTCCAAACAGTAGACTCTTTCACTGCTAATTATTACTACAATAATAATGTAACATAATATAACACTGAAAATGGGACGGCATTCCAGAATGGTCAGATGAATATAAAGATCTAGCTATAAAGTCCCTCACAATATTTACTGAAGATATCCACAAAAATATTATATAAGTGTATCTTTATTAAGCAGCTTCTGTACAGGGTCACAACACTGTTGAAACAGGATTGAGTCCTTTACAAACTTGCCATACATAAGCACAAACTGACTTCATATGCACTTTTGACATTATTTACTGTCTGCTTTCAGGACATACTGGGGCAATGCTGTCCTCACATGCCTCATCAAGATCTCTGATGAGGCTAACCGGTTCCAGGACACGTACCTTCCTCAGCATCAGCACCCACTAGACTAGAATGGATCCAGGGCTCAAGCTGGGCCGAACAGAGGAGGAGATTAATTCTCCAGATCAGAGAAAGTTATTATCAGCAGGTGGTGGTAATTTAGACTCTGAGTGCTGCAAACACAATGGTATAATCAACACCAGAAACGTGATGGTGGGGACCAAGGAAGGACGAGTGTCTGTGTACTCTGCACCAAAGTATCAAGGCCATATGATGGTCAGTCACTCTCCTCAGCCTGAACGTCAAGACAGAAACGGGACACATAAAAATAGCCACCCACAGCAGCTCAATCCCAATACCCTGACTGTGGACTCTTTCTACAGACCCAATCTCATCTTGTACCCAGATGGAAAGCTAAGGGTGTTTGGTGAGGGAGGTGATTGCTGTGAGACCACCTTCATTGAGGACATGACTTCTAATTCTGGCACGGCTGTCACAAAAGATGGGCTTATGTTGACGGACAATAAATTCTTGGACTTGTCTGTGGAGGATGCCAAGATTCATACACTGTCTTACGATGTGGATGATGAAGATGATGACTTTCAGGAGCTGGAGGTAGGGCTGAAAATGTATTGCAGAGGCCAAAAATAAATGTGTATTTGAAAAAGTGGAGCCTTTTTCATAAACGTAAAGATTACCGGGACGAAAAACCATTTTCTTATGCCATAAAGTAAATATGATAAATACCTTTATTGCTGACTGGTTTAAGCCATACCTTTGCCAGGATTCTGCTGTATACAGAAAATGTCAATGTGTTTAAAGACCAACACATACTTAGGACTGTTATTTTAACCATCCAGTGGACATATTTGTGTTTGCTGCCAGCACCGCTAAGTGGACCTACAAATTGTGTAGTGCTGAGATTTGAACCATAGTGTTCAGAAGCATTTGTTCTTGCGCTGTCTTTAAACTTTCAAGAGTGTGATGTTTGCTTTAATGCGTAAAGCAGTTCATTATAGTCAATTAAGAGCAGTAATATTCCTGAATATATTTAATTTAATGCGGTCTGATATATAGAATATAAAACAGGATGGCTACATCACACATCATTATATACCCACATTACATGCACATTCTCTAAAAGATTATCTGTTTAGTTATTTTTTTTTAAAGCAAATTATCTGCTCTAATCGGGAAACCCAGCAAACCTCACATTTTTAAAAGTATTCTTCCACATATGCTAAGTCAGAAAATCCATATAACTTACAGACTTCAGTGTTAACAGGTTTGAATTCCATCTTTATTATTTAATTTGCTGTGTGTTTGTATGAGCGTGTTCTGGTATTTCTTTCCCTAAATACCTAGCTGTGAGCATTTGTGAATGTCAGTGTGTAAGAGTTTATGGCTAGCCAGACGAAAGTGGGTTTCCTGCTGTTTGTAGTCTGTCTAGGCCTTCTGGTCAGTGTTGTATGCAAGTCCTGCTGATAAAGATAAACAGGTGAAAGGTAATAGATGACTAATGCTGTGCAAAGAGGGAAGAATACATGATGTGCTGTGCTATACATTTCAATCAACTTTATAAAAACAAAAAAAACGCATTTACATTTGACTGATTCTATGCAAATAAAATTATATAAACACATCGGAACACATGAATCTAGATCTGGTTCATGCAAACAACCATGACTGTGACATGTGACATAACCGGTAATTGAAATGGCACCAGCTTTACTTTGTTGGTAGTGAGTTAAAAAAAAGAACTTATGCATCAAACACACAGTCTTTGTATTGATGTGAACCCCTTCAGCAGAACTTTTCTTAGCCCGACTTGCCAAATTTTTTATCTACATGGCCAAACAATGCAGATTGCAGGAAGTATTGATGCAGACCACGATAGCCATCAAAACAATGTGCGCATGGTTGTAAATACAGCATTTGCTCTCTACATAAAAATTGATTGTGTTGTTTTCTTCATAATCCAAAATTTAAAAGCATTCATTGTTCAATATTGATCAGCTAAAATCTATAATGAACTTTCCCATTCATTGCTATAACTGAAGGGTAAACACAAACATAAAAAACCCAGAAACTCCTCCAGCATTGTAGCGCTGAATTACTTTATAAAAGATCAAGTGTATACTATTAAAATAAAAAATTCCACCCACGTGGTACAGTGGGATATTCCACAAGCTCACCAACTCTGAGATTGCTACTGATAGGAAGGGGTGACCAGGATTTGTGTGAATGCTCTGTAAGGACCCTGATTGGCATATTGAGATCTTCTCGTGCAGAGTTCATGTTTCAAAAAGGGTTTTACTAAGGAATTACTAAGGAGATAACAATACACCTTCCGCAACTACAATCAGAATATCTGAATACAATCATAGAATCTGTATACAATAAAATGGAAGACAATATGAGAACTAAAAATAGAGTAAATGAGAAAAAAGTTAATGAGAAACTGTAGTTTTTATAATAATTGGGTTTTTGTAAACCTAAAAGTAATTTTGAACAGTAATTTGAACTTAAACAGCAGAATGTACACCCAGCAGACACGAGTCAATTACAAGTGCTAACTAAGCATGTTAATTATAATGAATTAAAATCTAGATGAGCATATTAAAGTTTTTGCTGACCTCATTAGTGTAGATATTACAGCATAATTAGTTCTTCCCTTTGGGTATGATGCAGAAAATACTGTGGTACGATACATATTAAGAGCTTACACAGATCCTCATGTGCCGTGTAACTTGAAGTCAAACTTCACATTGATGCAAAAAAATTTTGGCTCAATATTATCCAAACCTCGGCACGCCTGTTTAAAGCAAGGGTAAAACGATTTTATTTTATCTTTGTCATATGATTAGTATGCTACTAACACCATTCTGTTTAAAACATTGATCACCTTTACTCAGTTCTCAGTAAAGTTAAGACTTTGATTTAGCTTTTGTATATATAAAGCTAGTTTTTACAGGCATTGTTGGGCATTGTCCTGTAGCAATGTCCATTGTCATGGTTGGTTTGATGTAATTGTACAAAATACTGAGATTCTTTTACATTCATCAGTTTTTACAGGGAACAAAACTGCTCACAGAAAAATGCTACCATTGCTATGCACATCAGTGGGTACAGTTTTGTTGTAACAACTGCTAATCATGGCCAAATAATCCTCCTGGTGGATTTTGTGTGTCCATGTGATAAGCAACAACGCCAGGTTATGTGAAACTTTGCTGTAGCTTATTAGCTTGTTTTATTATTCATGGATACTAGCTAGCTAAGATCTATCCAACAGGCATGATTGGTAGCGCCTGAAGGGAGGGATGACTTTGTGTGTCAAGACTTTGATTGGTAGATAGAGAGATGCCTGTACAGAATGGTTTGGGATTCAGCTGAATCCTGATTTGTACAGTCACTAACATGTATACCTTAGCAGTGGATAACAAATGAAGAAATTATAATACAGATACAATTACACGTCAATAGAATTTGGTTTGGAAGAACTGATTTGTTATTTTTAAATAAAAAAACTAAAATCATACTCTATTAACTTTGATTTTTTTTTAAAATAAAAAATCTTCGATAAATTTGCCATGCTTAAAAGCTCCTCTGATTCTCTCTTTGAAGGAACAGATTCAGGCTGTTTTTACACAGTTGGTACAGGGACAGAAAGGAGCTACTTATCCCTTTTGTCATTGAAAGACTGTTACATCCCGTTAATGATACTAAGCTCTTTTGGATGTGATTTGACCTTTTCATAGAGGCATATTTTTAAAGTTCATTTGTGAAGCTTCCTCTTAATGGATATTAACTCGGTAGCACTTGCCAATCTGTGGCAGCACTTGTGTGTTACTTAATCTTGATGTGATACGTGGCTCTGAATTCGATACAGCAGTTTTATGCATAATTTCACACACAATAATATGTGAACAGATTAACAGTGGAACAGTGTATCCTAGCAGGTAGAGCTTTTGGCTATTAACTAGAAGATTGGGGGTTCAAATACAGACTCTGCTACATAACCGCTAAGCCTGTCTGCTCCAGGGGTGCAGTACTATGGCTGATCCAAGCTTGGTAGCTATGCAAAGAAAGATTTTCATTGTTCTGTACATTGATATGTGTAATATTGAATAAAGGACAAAATTAATTCCATTTCTGAATGCGAGTTCCGAAAAAGCAATGAAGAGGCTTATGGGAAAATGGTTCCTGGTGAAAAATAAATAGTGAAATTGGATTTAGCATTTTTCTATTTCTGTTTGAGAAATGAGTGACCTTTCCTGAATGAGGGAAAAGTAGAAATATGTATGAACAAGAAAATAATACCTTATGTTTATACTTCGACCAGGTCATGACTACTGATAGATGAAGTCAACAACACTGACATGTCTATCATAGTAGATTATTACTAAGTTGTATATATGAAGATGCAAGTGAACATTTGAACATTTTCAAAGTCAGTGTTAAAAGCACCAAACATGGGCAAAGGTAACTGCTATTTTAAATTACTATTTCTATCCCAATATAATAGAAAGTTTCTGTTCAGTGCAGTGATATTCATTGTATCACTTAGTTTAGGCTTGCCGGTTCATCTTTTACATGTTCTTGTTGCTGGTATTCTATCCACATAGAATAGAATAGAACTAGAAGATGTTAGACAAAACACTCACAGACAGTGACTGATGAACTCACTCTCTAAAATGTATTTGGTATAGGTCTTAATGCTTTTCATCATCGTATTTATATAAAGTGTCCAGTTTAAGGTATTAAGTAAAACAGAAACACTTCCTACATTTATTTACATTCTTTGTAATTGGCACATTTCCCACTAGATCATGTTTTGTTGTGTGGGTGGGCTAGAGTAAAATTCCCCCCATGTTGCTGGTATTTAGTTTAGCTTCCTCTACTACACATTTCTCTATATTCCACTGATTTATGTTGCTATGGCACACGAGGTTAAAAAATACTGACAGAAATAAAGATAGCAAGTGTGAAAGAGAGAGAGAGAGAGAGAGAGAGAGAGAGAGAGAGAGAGTGTGTGTGTGTGTGTGTGTGTGTGTGTGTGTGTGTGTGTGTGTGTGTGTGTGTGTGTGTGTATGTGTGTTTTGGGGGAAGGGGAGTTCGGGCAGTTCGAACATTTAATTTCAGTCTAATCTTTTAGATTACATTGACATTTTCAGCATTTATCAGACGCCTTTATCCAAAACGACTTACAATTACAACGGAACACCATTTTGAGTGATTGGGGGTTAAGGGCCTTGATCAAGGGCCCAATATTTCCAACTTGGTGGTAGTGGGGCTTGATCTAGTGACCTTCTGATCTCCAGCCCATTACCTTAACCATTGAATAATCACTTTAATTTATTCACTGTAAGTCATTCATTTAACAATCATAAAAAGCACTTTGTACTGTGACTTGTGTTCTTATAAAACAAACTGAACATTCGTTGTGTACGCGCAGTGTAAAGTGTTGCTAGAATGTGCATCTTCCATCCAGGAAACTTTGACAGGGAATTTATTCAAATCGAATTTTGGCTGCAATCTGGCAACCCTCTAATAACTGCAGCTTTTTCCAACATGGTATCAGGACAGACTTTACCATACTGATCATCACATGCTCAGAGAGAATCCACAACCCAACAGTAGGGGGGCGCTCTATTGGGAACACCTGACTCGTCAGGCTCCTCTCAGGACAGTCCGTACCGTAACGACAGACCTACAGAACTATAGAACACGAGAGCCGTTAATCCTCGTAAGGGCAAGACCCGAAGCACAGTCATATTCAGTTGGCAAGGAAACGTGGCGCGCGGCATCAAAGCGAATCAAACACTGAAGTGGGGGGAGTGTGTGTGTGTGGGGGGGGCACATACGTCTCAGGGTTGAATACTTTTTGAAGGCACGTCTGGATCGGCGACCTTGCACCATTTAGATCGGTAAATTAGATCCAAACTTTGCGTTGGATCTGATGCCGCGGTGAAAGCCAGCAGACAGAAGGAAATGGAGAGGATGAATGAGTGTTTGTGGATGAAAGAGTGATTGATGGGTGGATGTTTTCACCGCCGTCCAGAAACGGCTCCGCTTTCCAGAGGTGGAATTACATTGAGCTTTAATAGATGTTCTTTACGGTTTAGCATCTGCCGTACACAACGCAGCAGACCCACCGAGATGAATTGGGATGCCGACTGAGGTAGAAGCGCTTAACATTACGTGTTGTAGAAAATCTATACGCACTATATTGCTTCTAACACGCTGACATTTTACACCTAGTATAAAGTCCATCCATCCATCCATCCACCATCTAGTCTAACTGGCTCCTATTGAAGTTCACCATGCTGCACACACTGGGCGAATACACTAAACACCTGAATAGGTCACCAGCCTTCTAACATGCTGATTCTAAATCACCTAACCAAGAGGAAACTGGAAGGAAGACGTTTATTGTAGTTACTGAAGTTTTACTGAAGTGAAGCTTCACTGTTTCCATGACAACAAGGCCTCAGCAGGCCGTTTGCTTAATAGACTTTAAGGATAATAAAGCAAATGAAATGAAGAAACAAAGAAAAATACGAGGTCTTACAGTTTCGGGCTGCCTGAACATTTCTACGGAGAAAAAAAAGAACAACAGATTATAATAAAAATCAAAATAATGATGATTACACGAGAGGTTCTTGCACTGCGTCTCTCAGAATATGGATGAAAAGCTTTTGTAAACATCGAGTCACAGCCGTGACCCTCTTTTGTCCCAGAGCATCTTTTCATGAGCCCTCTTATTCTGGTCATTTTATCTTTTGGGGGAATTTTTTAAAAAACGATGAAAAGCTGACGGTCGTTCCATCAGACTGCACAGACGTGAACAAAACAGCGACAGGACGTCGTCCTTCCTCGCCGGGACCCTTCATCACACTCACGCTGGTGGTCTCTCAAATGTGCACGGTTTCAGGTTCTTGACTCCGCCTCTTTTCGACCTCATTCAGTCTGACCTTCAGCCTAATTGGTCCATCCATGGATGGAGGAGTGCTGAGAGGATGAAGCTGAGGAGGAGGAGGAGGAGGCAGACTAGAAGGAGGAAGAGGAGGAGGAGGAGGAAGAAGAAGACTAGAAGGAGGAGGAGGAAGAAGACTAGAAGGAGGAAGAGGAGGAAGAAGACTAGAAGGAGGAGGAGGAGGAGGAAGAAGAAGACTAGAAGGAGGAGGAGGAGGAAGAAGACTAGACGGAGGAAGAGGAGGAAGAAGACTAGAAGGAGGAGGAGGAGGAGGAAGAAGAAGAAGACTAGAAGGAGGAGGAGGAGGAGGAAGAAGATTAGAAGGAGGAAGAGGAGGAAGAAGACTAGAAGGAAGAAGAGGAGGAGGAGGAAGAAGAAGACTAGAAGGAGGAGGAGGAAGTAGACTAGAAGGAGGAGGAGGAGGAGGAGGAGGAAGAAGACTAGAAGGAGGAAGAGGAGGAGGAAGAATAAGAAATTATTATTTGTTGGAGATTCCTGAGGCGTGAGTGAGACGGTTTGGGACACGTTCTGCTGCAGGGACTATGAACTTCTCTTCCTGTCTCACACACAAACACTTTACTAATTCACATTGATCTGTCTCACAGCGCAATATGAGCAGAAGTATGTGGACACCTGACCGCTGACACGTCCTAACACGTCCTAACTTTATCTCAAATTCAAATTCAATTTTATTTGTCATTACACATATACAGATGTTCAGTACAATGAAATGTTTCTCTTCGCATATCC
>JAOUQU010429167.1:0-20525 GCA_028566735.1 Ammoglanis amapaensis | reverse complement strand
GTCACGTTTTCTTCTTGTGGTGTTTAATGGCGGTTGGCAATAAGGGTGTGCATTACCGCCACTTATTGGTATGGAGTATCACGTCTTCCTTTGTGACGCCGTTCAAATTAAAAGTCCCAGAAGTCCTTTGACAAGGCGCAGCGTTTTTCTTTCCTGCGACTAGTCGACCAATGGAATTTGCGACTAGTAATTTTTTCGGTCGACCAACGAATAATCGATTAATTGCGGTCAGCCCTACCCTACCACAGCATAGTTGCTGCCGAGGCCCTCTTAATCCTCAGTTGCTCGGAGTGTATGCCATGGATAAAGCTGTTGGATAAATGATGAAAATCTACATGTAATTGCATATTTTACATCAACTTCTTTGACGTATGAATGCAAAAGCATTATTCTGAACAAGAATACATTCTTGACAGGACTTAATAGCTACATTCAGTGATTGAATCACGCTACATAGTGGTTCAGCCACAAAAACACATATAGCACATTATATCCATACCGCCGTAAAGTAGCAACATAAAATATTAGTCCACAGATAATGCCAACTCATATCAGGGTTCCACAAGCGTTTCAGATTTCAGTCCATTAACTCCAGATAAAGTTTCAAGTGTGCCACGACTACAATCTAATTCACATACTTTGTGCCCTTTAAACACTACTAAACACAATACACCTTTATAATCTTTTAATCAACATTATTCGTGCTTACGCACCCAAAACCTTGCATCACTACACATGATCTGCTTATGAACAGAGCAAACCTAAATAATTAGGTGATGTTTTAACTTTAAATCAACAAAATGAAGAATTCTGAGAAAACAAAGATATTCTGCAGATGTTCACATTGTTCCTGCACTTTTTAATCGAACCACATGTCACAACCCTGATCAGAGCAACAGGACTATAAAATGATTATAAATTTAATTAAACAGGTCAAAAGAAGCCTTAAGAGAGGACAGAATTTTCCTCAAACTTTTATCGTGCAGCTTTTCACCACTAAACCATAGATGCAAAAAAGAAACGTAAACCGTATCTCTAAATAATATGAAAATAATGCTGTGAATAGACTTACCAAATGAGTAAAGGTAATCAATAGGTTTAAAAAGTTATGCCTATGATTTTGGAATAAGATGTCACACAAGCTCATTCTAATGTGTTCTAATATTTACAGCCGTACAATGTGACCATATATCGAAGGCCAGCATCTCAAATCATCTCTCTAATGTTTTTACCATTGTACTTAGTTCGAGTCAGCATGGTTTCTGTTAGAAAGCCAAATTGAGCTTTAACAATGGAAATCAATCAAAATGAGATTAGAACATCTCAAATTCAAAGAGTTGGTGGTTGGCCAAAGGGGGGGAAACACAGTTCTGACAAGAGGTCAAGTAAACATTTATATTAGTACAGATTTACATTTTGCATTTACATTTAACATAAATAACAGCATTACTTTTTACAAACATTTCAGCATTTGGCAGATGCTCTTATCCAGAGCGACTTACAGAAGTGCAGCCATACTAGTAAACATTATCATACTATAGTTAACGTAGACAACAGCTTAAAGTACAAAGTCTGAAGATCCCTGAGTGGGTTTTTATGGAAGTGAGTTAGTTTAAGTGTTTGGTAGAGTGTCAGAAGTTCTGACAGACAAAGAATAAAATGATGAGTCCTCATGCTTGTCTTCCTTGAGTAACTGGTTTGGTTTTACAGGTTAAATAATATAGTTTAGTAGCAGAATAGTAACAATACTGTGACTACGAATTCAAACAAACTGTAATTTTTTTAACTTGCCATAATTACCCAGGCCAGGTCTCTCTGTGACAGTTCACGTGAAGCATCTCACTGCTGTACATAGCACTACATAACAGGTGTTCCATCAGCATCCATCTAAAAGATTTCCAGTAAAACCAAGAGGATGTTCTGTAAGACTATTACCCCAACTCTGCCATTAATATATTAAATTGGTGTTTTCTGACACAATGAGGAAAACACCTGATTACGTTAAGCTGAATAAGTGAATGTAGAAGAAGGAAAAAGGGAAATGGGAAGTAAGGAAAAAGTAAGTGGAAGGAAAGGGAAAGTAAGGAAAAACAAAAAGAATGAAAAATGCAAGGGAAGAAAAAAGTGAAAAATGGAGGAAAATATGGAATGGAAGGAAGAAGAGAAGAAATCTGGTGTATGCAACACACTCTACAGCTGACATGAAGCAAAATCAATGTGTCTTGAAGCATTTCACACTGAGCAGGTACAACAAAAGTGATAGCAATTGATTTAATAACAGTGTAAACAAAAAATCTTTGCACAAAAATATAGATTTAGTTCCTTCACCTCAGTGCAACGGTTTGAAATGTTTTTTTCCCCCAACATGAACTTCAATCATGGTCTCACCTTAGCTTATACATGCACACATTGAAAACAACCCAAAGCAAAAGTGAACAGGTAACGCCCAGTACAGCTTTGTTAAAAATTAATGCTTAATAGTTCCTGAATTGAAAATTGGCTGAACTGTTCTGCAACACTTCTGCCAATTTGGTTATTATTACAAACGGCAGCAGGAAGACGTGGGTTTCGGACACAGTACATTACACACTAAACATAATCCTGTCCGACCTTGCGACATCCAAAACCAATTGCACAGATGCTGCCGTTCCGCTGCGGTTTCCAATGACCTTACCAATTACTTTGAACACAGCTAAATAAGAATGCGTTGAACATTTTTGAATTTGACAGCTTATTCCCATTCTAATGACAAGATATTTATTGAACATCTGCTTTTGTAAACAATTGATCAGCTGAAGCTGATGCAGCAAGTAGCATATATCATTTAATTTTCAGGGTTCCAGGATTAAGGCTTTGTTTACTGGAAACTTGTTTCAGTTATTTCCAAAAGATGCTACAAGAATAACTAGCTAACTGAAATTGCTAAGCAACTGCCTGGTGTATTCTCACCCAACATAGAGCGAGTGATACAACCCTGATTAAGGAAAAAGAATAACTGTGACTTGAGACATAAATTATTTCTCAGGTAGACGGAGCCGCTGTCTTGAACGTATTCTCTTAGTGCTCTGAAAGTAACAGACTCTTACTTACTGAGGCATTCAATCAAATCTTTGCTCACACAGAAGAACCCACCTTATGCATATGGTGCATGGGGAAAAACATCAAGAACATAGACATAGATCAAAACCAGTCCGACAACGAAGCCCCAATATTACAATCACTTGATGACCTGTCATGATACAATGGGGACATATTAAGACAAATTCACTTACATTTTATTTTTTTTCATGTGGGTCTCTACTAGTCCTATAAACACAGCCATACGTCTTCTGTAAATTATGTTGCAGAGAGAAAGAAAAAACTTTAACACTCCACTCCTGGCCGTACCAGGGTTCCTCAAAGCCAAATACAAACTTTGCTGGTTGATAGTTTATTCATTAATTAAAGTTGTTTTTTACGCCTTTAAATACCATTCATGACAGTCATTAATCAGTCATTAATTACAAAATTCTCATTATTTTCAGCACAAACACAATTATGGACAATTTTGTATCTTCAATTTGTCTTAGTTGCACCTTTCTAGACTGTGGTAGGAAATCAGACTGCCAGGAGTAAACCCATACAGACACCAGAAAAACATGCAAACTCGGCACAGAAAGCCCTGGGAAAGTCTACCCGGGAATCAATGCCGGGAATTCTTGTTGAGAGAGAACCAAACACCCGCTGGTTGATTAAAGGTGTCTGTATAGAAATGGAGAATGATGCAGCTCAAAGTGTGGCTCTTCATGCACAAGGTTGGTCAGCAAAAGGTCTGTTGAGCAGTCAGTACTGAGCATGTGTCAGCATGTGGGAGTGCGTCAGTAGCAAAGCTCATCAGTCTGCACTGAAGGGTTGTATCGTAGAGGTGAAGTGTAATGTAATCAAGGTAACAGGATACGACAAGATTATAGAAAAGGTTGTAGAAGGTTCTAAGAAAAAGAAAAAAAATGATTCATTTGTGCTTATACAATAATCAGATGTATAATCAGGCACATTCTCCTCACAGCACAAAAGCTTCTGGGTTTGAGTCCCAAGAATTCCCCCGGCCTAAAAATTACTATGCTAGTTTGGGCTACATTCACAAGATACATGACAAATTAGCTTCTGCACCGAGCAAGCCATTGTTTCCTGTGTAGAGAGTGGTGCTGCCACTTAGTGTGCCACCGCCCTTCACTTCACATTTGCTGTGTTGGCTTGCAATTTAAATGCTTGCCAGAGTAGTCAAATCTCAATCAGATTGAGCTTTAATCCAGTTTGCCACTGACCTTTTCAACATGCCTCCAAAAAGACAAAGAGACAAAGTATTTAATGTAGCTTCTCTTTTGAATGTCCTACAGATATGTTGTGTTCGTGTGTTTTAGGAGATAAAGTCATAAATCACTATAGAATTGATGAACAATGTGCAAAAGATTAAAATATGTGAATCTTTGGCAGCTGTATTCACTGTGGTGGGCATTGTATCATTTAAAAGTAAAAGCTAGCAGGAGAATGTTCCATTCTGATCCCCATGGCATATAATTATTAAATAATAAACCTAAGGTTTAGGTTCCGTGTTCTTCTGAGAAGGTAACGCACGAGGAACGTTAATAAAAAAAATATATATATGGTGTTCCACAACGATCAGTATAAGAATTCTACTCTTTACTCATTATTTGCTTCCATAACTAAAATTATTCGTAAACACTGCATTGTTTTCAAGGCACCCATGGTCTTATGGTTACAGAACCAGGCTTGTGAGCAGAAAGTTGCCGATTCAAATTCTGAAACGCAACAAGTCACAAATGAAGTACCCTCGAGAAAAGCACCAGTCCCCTAACTGCTCCCCAGAAGCCATGGCTAGGGCTGCTAAGGCCACTGTGCCAAGCATGTGTTCTCACTGCTTTCCCAGCACTTGAATAAGTAATGTCAAAGTAATTCCTGGTGTTGTTTATTTCTGCTATGCATAGTTACTGCTTTATTCATTCACAGAAAAGGCAAATGGGTTCCGGTCTCCAACAACCACCTAGGTATGAATATGGTGCACCATTTGTGCCATCTTGTATTACTACAATTGACCCCCCGCAAGTTCCTGGATCCGAGATTGCGGCTTCAATCTTGGGCTGATTATTTCTTTAAAGCCATCTAATTTAATTTTATAGGAACCTCATACAAAATCCAATTCTGTCTATGTAGTATTGTAAATGTAGTATAGAATGTAGTGTAGAAAAAGCCATAAGCAACCATAGAGGAAAACACAGCTTGGTATAGTGAAATACCGCAGATGCAGATGCATCCCAGCATTCCCACATCACAACAGTTTACTGCTAACATTCTAGGCACATCATACCACATCCAATTTTTAATAATAGTTCACCACTGGCAAGTGTGTTAGAAATGTAACCCAAGTAATGTCCATGGGTTTAATGTGTTACTAGATTGGTGAAATTATGAGATGCTGAATTCTTTAGACATGGATTTGGACTTTAGACTTACACTTACATGATACCCACCACCCATTGTAGCATTTCAACCTGTGCACCATAGATATCCTGATTATTCAACTCTTTTTAGTATTTATTCAAGTAAATTTGCATGGGCACAGCAGGTGATGTTTGTGCTGCTCAGTACCAGCTGCCCCAGTTCAATCCTCGCCTCTAGATATTGGTTGTGAGAAGTGTAATATGATCTCCCGATGTCTTATAAGTTTCTTCCCAGAATATAACAGTATGTGGAAATGCTTCTCTGTGTGTGAGCATAAATATACAAGTAAGTGTGAGATATACAACAATAGCCTGGTGACTCGACCCGGGTGTGATCCTTCACGCCTAATGTTTACTGGATAAAGTACAAATCCGCTGCTGTGCCGAATATGATGGTTTATAAAAAAAAGTAGAGAAAATGCTACTTATAAAAAACATAGTATTTACAATAATACATATATTATTCTATTATTCAAAACAACATTGTGATTCATTGTGTAACTCGGTTCTCCAAATGAAAAACAAGCAAGAACATACTTGCTTTTTATTTTAAAAAAAAAGGTCTGCACCACTTCCTACATGAATATGCTGATCTGTTTGGGAAGGATGACCTAATCATTTTTTCTCCTTCTGCTCAAACAGCTTGTGTCCAATGTGCACATTTGGTAACAAAATAAATGATTGCTGAAGATTGCAGCTTTATTAGCACAAAAGTACGGAGATTCTAAACAGCCCGGGAGCATGATGAGCTATATGCACACAGGCTTGCTGACGTATTTCCGCTAACCACTCTGTTGTATTGAGTCTAACAAAGTAGTGCTAATGTTTCAGGCTAAGAAGTTTCAGCGAGCTGACAACATTAAAGCTGAACATAAAGCTACACAACAATGTGGAACCTTCGTTTTCATACAGCTCCCTCCAATGGAAAACGACATAAATGTATTGTTTCAATTAACAAAATCACTCCGCACACCCAACAGACAGTCGACATTTTAAATTAAAAAAGTGTGCGTGAACCAGGGTCAGAATCAGGATAGCGACTGTTAAACAAAGAAGTGGTGCTCATGTTGTTCGAGTGGAACAATCTCTCCAGCCCACTTTCAAAACCGGGGGTTCAGGAAAAGAGAAAGTGACAGACTGAGAGTGACAGACCTGTCCAGGAAGCAGATACACTCCCCGGGGACAAAGACTGTGCTTTGGATCCCGCTGACGTCAACTTAAAAAAAACATTTCTCAGAGAATAGATCCTCCAGCAACACATTGGGAAAGCTTATTCTGGAGAATCAGATTGGCATCTACCACATTGCTCAGACTGTGACATTCAGTTTTCTACGTGCCACAGACTAATATTTAAAGTTAATGTACTAAAGTTAAGCTTACAGACATGCTCACCTGTCCTGATTAAAGTTTGTGTGCTGGTTATAAATATGCAGAGCAACATCAAACATGACAATATGGTGGAATATGGTTTTTGTTTATAATTTCATTTAAATGGGTCATATTGTATGTTTATCACGTAAAGATTATGGTTTGAATTTAATTATGAAAAATGAACTTTAATCCTGAATGTAATTCTAACCAAATCCGGAAATGAGTGAAAAACACCATAGCCACTCGGCTGAAGCTGGTCGACTCGAAATGCAAACGAGAGTGTATATAGCCGATCAACACGGTCTGCACAAAACAAAATAGACCACTGCTTCTGCTGGGATAGACTGGATTATGTAGGTAGGGTCTTCAAAATTGCTTTGAATGCCCTAAAAGAAGGGGGTCCCCAGGAGAGAAAGACTAATAGGCTACACTAAAAATCAGAAGAAAAATGAAACAAATGCATGCATAAATAGAAAATAAATGAACACCATTGTTTCAGAAAAGCCATAGGAGTGTATCCTACTTTATCCACATCGGCAGCTCCTGGTCAGATCCATAACTAATAAGAAAAGGCAAAGCCACTCAACCACAGAGAGTCAATAGAGAAACGGAGGCAGAAAGGAAATTACGGAAAAGACAAAATAGATCAATGGCTAAGCAATATACAAATCATATTAACCTCATATTGCGGCGTACTAGCTTCTGCACCAACTATCTCTACCTTCTCTTTATTTTACATTCTACCGGTACCTGAGTGGGTTTCATCTCCCAGGTTTTTTTGCAAATTAAAAAAATGCATCAAAAAAACCTGAATGAAAAAAGACAAATATTGCAAAAAAAAAAAAAAAAAAAAAAACCAGGTTGATGTTTCAAGCTCTAAATGACCATTTAAACTCTACTCAAAAGACAGAAATGGAAACAGGTGGAATGTTTCCGCTGTCCTGTCCAATCATTTAATTCGTATTTAGGTACAGCGTTAGACCAGGAGACCGTCTTGGCACAACTTTTCATACATGGCTTGGCACGCAGGTTTCTGCAATGGTTGGTAATTCTGATTAATTTCATAAAACCCAGTCAGTAAAACGAACGAGTTCTGATTTATCTGAATCAATCCCATGCTCATCTACCGAAGCATATTTGTACTTAAAGCAAAGAAACTTTACTTGACTATAGTTGATTAAAAACGCACAATTTGATTTTACCGAAATTTCATAAACGTGTTTTACACTTGTGAAATGCTTGGATGGAAACCTGGAACAAGGGTGCTCTAACTTCAACCAACATCACACTGAACTGAACGTTACACAGTTTATTGCTATAATAGATACAATTTTCATATTATCAATAGTAAAAGCATAATTTATAAACTGGACAATAACGTTTAACAATTAATGCATTTATCATTTAATACTGGGCTGCTTGGCCAAGATAAAACAATACTGCAATACTGATTTTAAAAAAAATCAAAACCGAAATATTGTCAGGTACAAAACATTTGCCCACATCAGAGAAAATGGACAGGTCAGTTATAGCACAAAATGGAATGGGAGTAACCCGGGATTAAAGAAATAGAAACCGTAAACAGACCAAAACTGCAAGTCCTTTAGTAATCTAGTGAGATGGGTTCTCATGACATTTGCCAGCTGAAGATTTGATGCAGGGAGTTATTACATCACAATAACACGGAAGTTAAAAAGCTTGCAGCTCGACACCAAACTATATAGAATAACGTACAGAAAATGGTTGATTTATTCAAACTTGGAGTGTTTATAGGAGCAGTAGAGACCCACAAGGAAATACAAAAACACAACAAAAACAATAGGTGCATAGTATATGCACTTTAGAAATCTGCTCCCATGCAGTCACTGGTGAGCCACTGATTATGGCACTTAAACCTCTGTACAATGGCTGAAACCTTTTTTTTTTTTTTTTTTTTTTTTTTTTAGGAAAAAAAAGATAATGTTATGTATATATATGACAAAAGCATTTTCATAAATTCTACACAAACTCTTACTCACTTTGTATGTGTATGTTTCTTTGCCAATATTAATGCTAGGCTTTTATCTCTGGCATTAATCTCAGCCTAGTTTCACTAAAACTGAAATTAATATAGGTACTTATGTGTTTCTGTTTAACATCTAAATAATGCAAACATAATTGATGGTACTCAGGAAACTTGTGCTAACAATTTATCTGATCATTAATATTTGATGTACAACACTGTAAAGCATTTCATTTACATATTATTACACAATGTTGCATTTGACTTTATCCTCTGCAATACAACAACCTCAGAGCAGAGCTATATCCTATTTAATCAGCCCAGAAATGCCTGCACAAAGTTGGGGAAATAATGCTAGCCAATGAAGAAGTTAGGGTCACTTTGGCCATCATGCCTTCCATTGGGAATTCCATTATCAATCACAGCCTTTAAAAAAGATCAAAGTTTATTTATCATTACATTACAAATCTTGCATGGCAAGAGAGACAATGTTGATTGTCTTGCAAATGAACATCTAGGAAAGTGATGATGGCTAAACCTTCCACCTGAATAAATCGTTGCTTTCCCAAAAATGGACTTTCTTAGCAGTCTATTCCGCTTCAGCTCACATGACTGCCAGGGTATACCGATTTCTTTCCCAATGCATTCATCTTCATCCAATCTAAAATGAAATGTTATGGATCTCCATAGCTGCAACCACTGTAAGGGCTTCTATTGATTTGACTCGCTGATCGACGTTTATTACTCATAGTCAAATTACAGCTGTGTCAACACACCGACTTAAACTTGAATCTAGATCAAGACCTTTCAGTTTCACATTTTGATGAACACAGGCTGGATTCAGATATTCTTACTACTATGTGAAGTGAATTATAATCCATTGTTGGTTTTAAGACTAGCGACACTCAATCCACAGCCTAGTGTTTAACGCACTAGACTAGGGTCACTAAAGCTGTCGGCAAGTGGCTAGCACTGTTGCTTCATGGCAAGTATTTCATCACCAGGTAAGGCGGTCATGGAACTTTTTATACGGAGTTTGCCTGTGCTCCCTGTGTCCTCTGGAAGCTCTGGTTTCCACAGACAGTCTGAACATGCAGTCAGATGAACTATATGATGCTCTACAGATGAATAGAGGTGTGTCCCAGCCAAAGTGTTGAAGTAAAACTTTAACTTATGACTTTAATTGGCTTCAAGGGTTGTTTGTATGTTAAGAACTAATACAATAAATAGATGCCAAAGCTCCTGAAACAGCCTCAATTAATATTTTTTGATATCTTAAATATATAAACAAATATATTTTCACTTAAACCTTCAATTATACAGTAATCAATATTGTAATATAGATTTGAGGTTGGATTTGGTGGACAAGCCAAATTTTGCAAAAAACGAAAACCTGTACAACTTTATACAAATATAACATACAATTAAAATGTAATTTTATTTAATAACCCGGTTCCACAATACAGGATATACAGAAGACATACTTTATCGTAGGTCCAAGACGAGGTCCATTTGCACAATTGGTTCCTAAGCCAAAATTTGTTTGCAAATCATTCATAACACAAAAAGTATGTATGGAAAGCCACTGTACGGTGTTCCTTACACCAAATAAAAAGCTGGGATAGGCTCAAAGACAAATCAACCACTAAAACACCAGAGCAGTTTGGTTTACAGCTTAATTACCTGATCAGTTGTGAACACTCCACTTGATGTGTAATGGCAAACTGTTTTAATAATTAAGGTGATTTGTTTTACTGTGAGATTGTGTTAAAATGAAACGGCATCAAAAAGATCCAATTTATTTTGGCTGTGGTTGTAAATTGGCAAAACATGAAACCAACCAAACGCTCATTTAGAATGCGAACACATTTATCTAAAAGAGGCAAAAGGTAAAACACTCGATCAGTATCAAAGTAAAGTAACTAAGAATTATTCTTGTTGAAAACAGTGTTCTTTTTCAACAGTCAACAGGAATTCATTAGAAAATTTTGGCACAAACTCTTGTATGAAATTCAAAAACAAGTTATTATAAGTTATTATATAAGTTATTATTTTTCACCACGGTCACCTTTCTCTCAAATTTTGGACCAGTCTCCAGGGAATGGGGGTTCCCCATTGTGAAGATAAGTGGTTAATGGCCTTTTGAACAGAACCATGATTTTACCAACACCATGATTGTTGCTGAATCTTCACTTCCGATTGGGTCAAAGCATAGACTATTACAGAATATCACAATAATACAACATTTTTGATGATTAAAATAATTTACTAAAAAACACCACCTCAAGCTGGAGTATTATAGCATAAATCTACCGCATAATACCACTTCCATGCCTCTAGTTTTTAATATTGTGTCATTCTCTACCTTGAATCCCTGAATATACTGTAATAATGTTATCTAAATTTTGAAATAAGGCATATTTTGTGGGAATATCTGAGCAAGTTCATGCCTTTCTTGACGCAAGCATTTGATCGAAACATGCTCGAGACTGATCCGACAATTTATTGGTTTGTGCAGTTGGACTCTAGACACTGTTGTGCATCTGATTGCTATATACATCTCAAATCAATTTGACTCATTTAATTTTTGTACTATGGAATTTAATGAAACTGTACATATAATAATACAATAATACATATAATAATACAATACTTCAATAATACATATTCAAATAAACAAGCAGCTCTTTGTACATTTAATTTATCTAGGTCTTCAATGTAGCAAAATCTGATTAAACACAATTTTGTCAAGCTAGCCTACATCAAATAATACTGCACAATGAAATGATGAGCACAATGTTTTATACTAGCATGATTTTTCCATAACTTGTGTAGGAACTCCTTGTAACTCGTTTTCCAACAAAGTACAGATGGGGAAACATGATTATTTCCTTGACATGGCTATATTTTAAATATGCAGACGCTACAACAGAAAAAAGTGCTTGTTTAATCACATTTCGTTTTCATTTGTTTGATTGCAGTATCTTTTTAACCTTTTAAACTCTACCATACGCATGAGAATATCTACGATTTACATTTCTTCTGGTGGAAGTAGCTAAAACTTCATTAAAAAAAAGAATTGGTGTATCCCTGCCTTGTGGTCTTGAAATTTCCCTGTTTAAAACCAAATAATTGCACCTCTGAGAACAATAATGTGCAAAACACAAAAACTAAATTAGGAAAAGCTGTATTAATCCAGGTTCGTCTTTATGTATTTGCAGAAGGTTATTTTCTCATTTTTATTCAACATAAAGGATAAAGACTTCAGTAATGTCAAGTTTACATAATACAAATATTAAACAATATAAATATGCAGGAAATATACTGTCAAGTTATTAGCACGGTCTACTTTCAATGACTTGTACAATGCAGCTATTTTTGGACATCTGGCATGGCATTTTTAATCAAGAATCCTGACGTCAGAAATACTGTAGAACATGTATGTGCTTATAAAAACAATATTAATCTCATTGCCATTCACGCAACTGATCTCATCTCTCATCTCTCATCAGTTGAGTAGTTCACATATAGTGATCGAGAGCACAGTTTCGATCGCAGAGCGAATGGCAAGTTGCCTCAGAGCCTGAACCCTCAATCAGGTTCTGTAGTTTTCTAAGCACAAGGTTACTCTGACAATGTATATTGATAGATCTGCACATTGCATTACATAAAGCTTAAGGGGGACCCGTTTATAAGCAAAAAAATAGAAATCTATGTCTCCTACACAGCAATACTTTCCTAAAGCCTTTTTTAAGGAAAAGAAAAAGATACCCCACTGTCTGGATCGAGTAGGAGTTAAATCCTGCCAGCTCCGAGTTCATACAACCTCATTGATTTTACAGATTTGTACTACACAAACTGTAATGTTAAAGCTTAAAAGTAGGAATGAGCAGAAAAAGTTTCCTTTTATACTGAAAATATCCAGCTTAACCAGCTAAGCATTGCAAGTGCAAGAATGTTAAACAGAGTCAAGCAGTAAAGGCTTAAACAATGCATCAGTGCTTTAAAAATATGTATAATTCCACTGTGCCTGTCTTAGAAATAATACAAATTTAGAGCATAAAAAAATAGTCTACCCACACGCAACTTCTGTTTATCAGCAACATGGCTAAACCTATTTCTGAACCATAATTAAACTGTGAAGAATGCCAAACATATGTGTAAAATTCACTGGTATATAAATAAAGGCACAACAGAATGCAAAAACCTGCTGACATTTTCATCACAGGTGGGTTAGGGACAAATGTATACACTAAAAAGGACAGATGGACAACCGTGTCTTCTTCCACCCAGGGCTACCAGACAAAAGCCTAGAGAGTTGCATCACTTTCTGCTCTGCAAGGTCGCAGTGACTAATGTAGCCTTATTTTGGGCCATTGTGACAGCAGCATTAAGAGTGCTGTGCAATAAAGAACTGTGTGACCAATCCTGATCCTGAGCTTGGCTTACTTTTTAAGAAGCATCAGCATTCAACTAACTTGGCAGGACAAAAGAGAAAAATATTAATTAATACTGTTATGCAAATAGCTATAAAAAGTAAATACAGTTAATGGCTATATACACCCACCAAAATCTTGAATTAATCAGCTAGCCTGTTAAACAAGTAAATAATAGTTTATGATCATTGTAAGGATCTATACACTTAATATGTGCAACCTCTTAAGAACTGTGCTTTGGTTTTATTTTATCCAGTTGATAAATTTTTTCACAAGCTTGTATATGTGGGCCCCAGATGATGGAGACAAAACCTGAGAAATATTTAGTAAACTCGCATTAGCATTATATAGTAGTAAACAAGTGAGTGAGCTATTGGCAATCAAATATTGTGTAAAAAACTAGCTAGTTTTAGATGAATGTGGCTTTGGGGCTTGGTAGAGAGTTCTATCAATTGACAGTACTGGTTTATAATCTGTGTGGCATTAGGAAGACACACGGTCGTGTTGTACAATACTGGAAGCAATTTGATTTCAGTCACCAAAATTTTTTGTCACCAAAACAGCTACTTTATAGCAATAACCTAGTTTATTATCTGATCACCTGAATTCAAAAATGTCAATGCAATGAATACCTGAGGATTAAGAGGTCCTGGTTTGAAGGGCATGCAGCACGACAAATCTACATGCATACTTATCTTAAAAGTATAGCAAAACAGCCAATTTAGCATCAAGATGATTAAAGTTTAAAGTCCGTTCTATAGCATCACCAAAGCATGCATGTTCAAGACGAACATACACAAAAGACACACACACATTGTAAAACAAATCAAGTCCAGTCAACCTGAACGTTTGATACCTGGCCCTTGCGGATTGAGCAACTTGTTCTGGAGGTCAAGTGCTGCAGTTCAGCAGTATAAATGTCGCAAAGATAATTGTTGAGTTCAAACCTTGTCTCTGTTAAGACCAATGTTCAGTTCCCCATTCATCTGGACAAGCTTAAAAGCTTAATGTAAAGGTGTGAACTTTTTTTTGGAATAGATGGGTGTTAATGATTTTGAAATGCAACTACTTGACATCCAGCTATGGTCTCAGTGGACAATGTAGTTTCTGTTCCCTTCACCTCAAAATCCAAAACAAATACACACTCCCGGTCTTGTGTTAGACCAAAGAACATAAAGAACGAATTAGGTTGTTACAGCAATGTGATCAGTCTTTGGAATAATTGGTTTCTGTGACATCCATAAAACAGTTACAATTTTGTTTTGTTCCTATAAAAACAGTCCTATATACTCCTGTACCCCAGGAAGACTGAATGTTTTAAAATGTTCCTGGGATGTTGCAATAACCCTAAATTGAATAGGTGTAGACTGATTTGGACATTATTAAGATCTTTTCATCTCTGGTGCAGAGTCAGCAAGTGATTCAATCAATATATAATACATAAAATAAGTACAATGGGAGTAAAAACACAGCATAAAACAATCATACATGATCCCTTTTGCCACCCTCGAAGATCTTAATGGGTTTAATGCCGCCACATGGCAATACATCGCAGCTTTTTCTTTAATTTAACAGCCATCTAAAGCAACCAGGATTTCTTCTACAAGCCTAAAAACTTAAAGTACTTTAAAGGAAGAATATTGTAACCCCGTAGGATATGTACAACACCAGAATGAAAGGGGAGCGCAAAGTTGAAGCGCACCAGCTTTCCAGTAAATGCGATTAGACAGAATAAGAAGCTAAAACAAACCTGTCTGTCCTTTCCCCAGCGTCTTTTCCAACCTGTACGGTCCCACGTAATTGGCATGCTGCGCGCCACTGTTCTCTTTCACGGACGAGGACATGTTTGTCTTCTGAAACGAGCCAGTCGGATGCACGGTGCGTCCTGAACAATCTCTTGTGAGATGACGGTGACGGTGAGCGGTTTTATTCCTCCTCCAGTCACTCTCATTCACTCATTGAATCACTTGGCACGCTCACTTGGCACTCGGCTTGTTGGTCCACCGCACCTGTCCGATAGTTGACGTTCGAGTTGAACTCGGTCGGGAGAGTCGCTTTTGTCGAGCCGCGGTGGGAGCAGGTGAGAACAGAGACTTGTTATGGAGAGAAGATCATTGTGGAAGCAGCCGGTCTCGCCTCCTCCTGCACGCTGCTGTTACTGTGCGCGTCTGGGAACAGTCCGGCACGAGCGCACGGGCAGGTGGGATCTGCCGCCGTGACTAGGCACGATTGGATTAGAATGTAACCAATCAAAGAGCGTGTCGGGATGATTGATGGAGGAAAGCGCCAATTAGGAATTGTGGCTGAAATCAGCACAGCACGAGGAGCTGGTGCATTGCTGAAAACGACGGCTAATGAGGCTCCAAATTAAATTCGACTCTTTTAGTGAGTCATATTCATTTGATTAGCTAAACTATTCAGTAGCCGATACTTTCGAATCCCAAGCGACTCTTTTTTTCAGTAACGTTGTCGGTTTAAATAATTAGCTAAAGTTGAGCAAAATTCTTCTTATTACAGTATTTCTATTCTATTACCCTCTTTGGGGCAGCACGGTTAGTGGTTAGCGCTGTCGCCTTAAAGCAAGAAGTTCCGGATAAAGCAATCTGGTGCTGTTTGTGTGGAGTTTGCATGTTCTCCCCGTGTCTGTGTAGTTTTTTTCCCAGGTACTCCGGTACCTCCCACGTTCCAAAGAAATGCAGGTCAATTGGAGAGACTGAAATCGGTGTGTATGCCATGCAATAGGTGACCTGTTCAGATGTTTTGTGTATTTACCCAGTGAGTGTCTAGTGGAAAACTAGATAATGGTTGGATATTAGAATATAGATTGGCACATTCTGACACAGCTGGTAAAGTGGGTGCAGCAGGGTTCCAAATTGGCTACTTACATGAATTGTGAATCCTCACTAGATGAACTTTCGTGATGCTGCTCTCTTATTTATACAAGCTTGTGTTCTTCACTAAAATCTGCTGGTTTGTGAATGGTTTTCTAACCGGTGTGTTCAGTCGCTCGTAGTGTGCTAAAGTAAAAATACTCCTGACATTTATTTGCCTTGGCTACTCTCATTTTCTTTGAACCCATCTGTTTGACTAACGAAGTGGCACTTGAATGAGGTTCTGTATTACCAGGGTTTGCTGGAGGCACCAGGCCCAATGCAACCATGTCCAGAATGAAAAAGTTATTAAGTAAAGTTATCATTAGTTAGATTGTTTATTACATGAATAATAAACAGCTCACTAAAACATAATAATGATCAGTTTGGCAAAATAAATTAATAAATATGTAAATCTTATACAAATGGCACAAAGTGCCAGTGCCATTTTTACCCTATTAAGTGTGATATTTAACTCAACCCAGAAACTATTTTGCTATTGTAATGTCTACATAGGTAGCTACATAAGTTGAAACGACTGTAATAGAACATAGACCTTGACATTGATCTAGACCTAGACCAAGTTATGTTATTCAGGTTTCACTTAAGGTTTCGCTTACTACGCTACACATTTAGCATCATGCCAATCAAACAAATTGGATGAAGTAGCACTAGCATGCAGTACTGAAAATGATTAAATTGTCACTGACAAGCCCGAATTAACAACTGAAAATACAAACACTTGTCAAGTTGAAACTCAGTAATTTTTTACATTTGAAAATTACTCAGTGCTTTGTGCATCATAGTTATTTTTTCAGAGAGAAGTTATGCCATCATTGTTAAAGAACCAAGTCATTTATTCACTTTTTATAAATATTTTTGTGAATAAGAGGTTTCTCTTTCTGATAATTGGTGGGCAGGATAAAGTAATGGTATTTTTTGAGAATAGTGAGTATGTGCTGCTTTTTGTACATTAAAATTCCAAGCACTTTTTATTGTTGCACTAGGCAAAATGCTCCAACCTTAACATGACTGATTTTGAGAGATTAAGGATTAAACAATTAATTCCAGTCTTGTAATTTGACAACTTAAATTACTAGTACTACATTTTATGTGCTTTTAGATATAGTGCCACAGGGTGCATTCAGTAATCGCGTGGTACATCAGGTGCCCCGATACACCATATGACTTTAGAACACAATATGCCCCCTGGAGATAAGCTTTCTAAGAAAATAGGCCTATGGTCACCACTAGCTTAATGCAAAGAGACAAACCTCTTGATGATATGTTATAAAAGTGAATTTATTAGATCATTAAACAAGACATGATCACACAAAGTTATCAAACATGCATATCATGAGAGTAATTGAACTCAGTATCGCTGCAATGATTTGAAGATAGCACATTCTATAATTTAATATTAGTCTTTAACATGTATGTGTGGAAATTTTATACCACTTTTCTTTAGTGGATTAGTTTAAATCAGTTGGACTCATAGACATTCAGACAACAAACTCAGAAACATCAACATGTCCATTGGGTATAGGTCAGGATAGGATAATTCATTCAATAACTGACATTTACTTTAGCTGTTATTTTATTAATACATTGTCTGGTGAACATCATTTAATTTAATAATTCCTGCATTTCAGACCTGCAACACGTTCTTACTAAATTGCAATTGTAAAAGATTGACTAATTTGTAATCTTGCTGTTCCTTTTCACCACAATTCTCCACTACACAGTACATATACCCGCTTCTTATACAGACATATCTATAATCTACTGTCATGTGTGTATTGTAATGTCATGTGTGCATTGCACTAAGTCTCTGTCTTTTTTGGTCACGGAGTACACAGTATTTAACCTGGAATTCAAATTCATCTGGCCACTTCTAGAGTAGCATAAGTAGCATTTGTGCATGTAACTGTATATTATAGTGCTCGAGAAAGTTTATCAAGTAATATCTGGCCCATGTGCTTATATCAGCTATGATCAAAGTTCATTGATGTTCAGCTTAAACTTGTGCATTTTGCCTATTTCCTGAATAATGTAATGTACTGTGAAGGGATAAGAATGCATATAACTTTCTTTGAGGTACATAGTTTTTAAACATTTCGATAATTTTGCTCACCTTTGCTCATCAAAGATGAGTGTTATCATCATTACCAGTTTGGAATTACATTTTTTTTTATCACAAATGACCCCTCAACAACTTTATTTTAAATATTGCTGGTCAGAACAGCAGGAATGGATGCATATTAACATATGAATAAAACTGAGCAGGCAAAACAAAATATCATTAATCATTTAAAACTCAAAGTATTGGCATTAAGGGCACCAAATTCCTCTAAAAAGATAACTAGAATCGTGGCACACTTTCTCTCTTCTCTTTTCCGATCTCCAGCTTGGAAACATCTGTACCTATAATACATAATGATGCATCTCCAGTATCTCCATGTTTTCCCTGCTCTCCCACCGCTGTGAGCTTAATAGTCGGGCAATGCAAACGACCATGTTATTGTACTGTTTACTCACAGACAATGCTAGCCAAATAAAAGCTAGTAAACATCATCCATTGTTGTGTCTGATTGGCAATTCCCCTTCTGTTTGTGTACAGAAACGGGCAGGTCAGGATTATTAAACAGATCTATGCTAATAGGATGCAGATACCAGTGGCAGATAAAGAGATGCTGGGGGAAACAAGGCACACAGATCTGGGAGAAACAGTAATGAGGTTATCAGCAAACTCATATTCCCGCTGGGCTTAGGCGTCACCTTTGTTTATCACAGAGACAAGGTTTAAAATGTCACGTGTATATTGTGTATAGTGTATGGTGGTCTACACTTTCATAAACTTTGACTGAAGTAAAAAGGGAAAAGAGGTGTTTATAATTTTTAAAATACATCATGCTTAAAACCATTAAGTGATTTAATGCACTGGCATTGGATCTAAAAACAAGAATGCATCTTGGTGGCACAGCTAGCACACCAGAGCTGACTCATTGGGTTAAAACTTATCTCGCTACCTACATGAACAATGATTGACTCTTATACAAGAAGGACTCTGGATAGAGACTCTGAATAACTGAACAAATTACGTTATCCTCTGTCTGATTGATTTTGAATGCACATAGTTGCTGCATTTATAAGAGTGCAGCTCTCTGTAAACAAATCGGATTTATATATGAACTTGCACATGTCTTGGAAGGACTGACTTATGTGTGTATCTCAATCAGACATCAGCGGATAAAAGGAAAGTGTCAGAGAAGTCTAATTATTTCATATTAAATTGGAACAACGCTTCTTTGGAATCAGAGTGCAACACAACAGACAAGTGCAAAACGGTACAATACACAGTGCAGATGCATAACATTACAATATATACAATCTGGCCTTTAATTAATATAAAAACACCTAATCTAGAAAATACAGAAAATACTAAACAAGTAATTAAGAAAGACTAGACTAGAGACAAATGTTGGTTGTGTAAGTCGATACTGTGTAAGTCATACATGAGGGTAAAATATTCTGCTTCATGGTTAATAATGTGGTTATGTCTGATATATGGTTGATAATGTGATATATCTTAAATACTTCCCATATACAACATGCAATAAACAATAATATACTATACAATTATATAATGGACAATGGCAGTCTGGTAGAGATTTAAACTATCAGTTGTTCAAGTTCCAAGATTAATTATATACATACATATACTCAACTGAACATTCTCCTGATTATTTTTCCTCTTCTCCTGTTGGATTCCGCTCCAGCAGATCATTCCTCACCATGTCATCCTGCCGTGAACATTGTTCTCACTAACACCAACCATTGCATGTCCTCGTTCACCAAATCCATAAACCTCCTCTGCTTTTCTTTCCCCTCCTGCCTTGTGGCTCCATTCTCAGCATCTAAATTACAGTATTACACAAGAAGCTCAGGGCCAAATGAAATTGACCTACAGTCTACAGTCCACATTTGACCCTCAGGTTAGATTTTTGACATGTGATAAAACAGTGCATGGTCATGTTGGCTTAGTGTTGAAGATAGTGGATAATTGGTCATAAGCTTGGGGATTGAGGTTTTCTGGCCCTCTACAGCAGGACTGCCTCTCGGGCCCTTAAGCACCCAAAAATTGCTTTGAATATAATGTGTCTCGGTTGTGTAGAAAATGCCAAATCTTCACATTTAGTGAAAAATCTTATTGTTTTACAAGTGTGCAATTTGGGACACACATCAGATTTCCCAGTGGACCCACACAGACAAATGATCATATAAAATGGTTCATATGATTCATATGAAAATGTTGGCAACAGGTAAAAATGCTACAAAATGCTATATA
>JAOUQU010429158.1:2500-10297 GCA_028566735.1 Ammoglanis amapaensis | reverse complement strand
GTACAGGGGGGTTGGGGGGGTGGTGCAGGGTGCGCAGCTCGGTGTCTGGCTGCTGAAACCTGATTCTGGTTCCTGACGGTGCAGGAAACCCTGATGCCGTTCGGACTGAGCCGATGATGTCATGCGTCCATTAAGCGGGGACTGAAAACTCGATAACGGATTTCGGACAGACCGACGGTTCGAGCGTAAAGCTCCAGCTAATGGTGTTAGTGATTCACTCATCCGTGTGGTGATGGAGGTGCCGCTTACTGTAACGGCGTCCTTATTCCTACCTCAATCATTCACAGGCGGATAGAATCTCTCTCTCTCTCTCTCTCTCTGTCTGTCTGTCTTGGTGCTAGGAGGCACTACAATACCCAAAACTTAAGCAATAATTAGCATTGACCCCTACAATGTGTTACACACACACAGACACGTGTGTGTGTGTGTGTGTGTGTGTGTGTGTGTGTGTGTGTGTGTGTGTGTGTGTGTGTGTGTGTAATATAGATTAAAATCTAAAACTAGTTCTCCTGTGAATCAGTGCTACAATAAAAAGTTTAACAATAAACACTTTATAGTAAATTCCAGACATTTCATTCGTCCTTCACACCCAGATGTAAACACAACACAACGAGCTTGTAAAGTGAGGTTGTGTGTTTGTGATTCATGTTGAAACGGGTGGATGTTTTGTTTTTCACTCGCCGTACTTCATTCTGAGTAAATGACTCAGCACTACATTCAGCCGAGCCAACAGGAGGAGCTACGACGACCACGTGTGTCCTTGACTGACCTAGTGTACTTTTCTATAAAAAAACTAAACAAACAACAACAACAAAAGTAGAGCCGGAAAAACCGAACCTGTAAACGTGACGTCCTCACTTTCCATTGTGTGTATTACAACTCCCAGAATTCATCTCTGACTTCCTGACACGTCACATTACATCAGTTAGAGTAAAAAACTCAATCTGTACAGTGAACGAAATGAAACGCAGGAACGCATTTCTTTTATCTGATATCATGATATGATATATGTGTGTGTGTGTGTGTGTGTGTGTGTGTGTGTGTTTGTGTGTGTGTGTGTGTGTGTGTCTCGCTCACTTTGATCCTCCACCCAGAACTCGTCGTGTTTACACTTCGCTCACATTCACAAACGGTGCTTATTTACTGCACAAGACTTATGATGTCATTTAGCAGTCATGGCCACTTTGCTTGCACGTCATAGGACTGTTGGAGGAATCCAGAACCTGCAAAGTGATGGCAGTTTTCATTTTACAGTTATGCATCGAGATCTTATGCACACCGCAGTCCTTCGACACTAGGGGGCGAGTTTAAAATCACGAGCTTAAAATCAGCAGTAATTGTGTTTATCTTAGGTTAGTTTCGTTTTACTGACTACAAGTGTAAACGGTTGTTGTTGTAAACGTTGCCGCCATGTGCAGAGAGCGACTACTTTAATTACCACTGTGCAGGCGGGATCGAAACATATAATGGTGATAGCGGTTAAACGGATGATTAGATTAACCCGTTAATGTCATTTTTACAGTAAACTGATCGGGCGGTTACGGTGTTATTGTGACATCATCATGAACTGACCGGGTTTGCTGACTACAGGCGACTGACCGGCCGAGCAACAACCGTTTCCACGAACTCGTCCAGGTCTTTTGCTTCCCAGAAATGTTGTAAGTCAACGCCGCCACCGCCACTGCCGCTGCCACGACGGTCTCGTTAAACTGTGTGTTTTGCATCATGCTATTAAACAATCTGGCATCGTTACAGAAGCTGTGATGCTAAAGCGATAATGAATCCAGGAACAATGAATTCAAACGAGTTACTTTTCACAGAGTGGAAATATAATAATAATAATAATAATAATAATAATAATAATAATAATAATAATAATAATTTCGATCAGGACGATCGTGATGTTTCAACCATTTTCCTGAGTGAGGAGGAAAATTAAAAATAAATAAACCACATTAAATCACATTAAACTCTCGTTACTCAGAATGATTAAAGATTCAAGGTTTTGTTTGTTTGTTTGTTTGTTTACTTTTACTCGAGTATGATTAGCATTTTAGGAATTATAATTGCTACATTTTTTTAACGCTGTCCATAATACGATTCCTACAAATCAGGTTTGTGAAATGCTACAGTAAACTGGGTTGCCAGATTTCACTGGTTTCAAGCCAAATCTGTTGAACAATCTGAATGAAGTGACAAAGTGGTGAGTTTGAAATACATTTTAAATAATGTTAATGATTAGCACGGTTGTGTCGCAGTAAGACGTCATGGGTTCGATACCCGGGTAAGGCAATCCGGGGCTTCTCGACGTGCCTGCAAAGGTTTCCTCGCCGGTTTCATCCCACAATCCAAAGACATGCAGTCCGGTTAATTGGAGATACTAAGAGAAAAGTTATCCTTTTAGTGTTTGTGTGTGTGTGTCCTGCAACAGTCTGGTTCAGTGTATTCATCCAGCATTGCATGTGCCCCACCGTGACCCTAAGCAAGATTCAGCGCTGGTGAAACTAGATCATGTCAGATGGATGGAAAATTAAATATATATATATACATTTTTTATTTTATTTTTTTATTCTATTTAAACTGTTGCAACCTTCCAAAGATCCCGGTGAGGTTGCGAGACACCGGTTAGGAAGCTTTGTTTTTGTTTTTTATTTTATTTAAAAATCCCATCTTGTGCAATTTAGATCCACTTGACTTGTTTGTATTAAACAAAAGCGACACAGTGCCCCCTTCTGTTAAAAAAAGTAATTCAGTGACGCTTCCTCAGTAACGAGTACATTTTAAACAAGTTACTTTTCACTTTGGTCGATATTTAGACTCGTAACTTTACCTCGGCTTCAGTTAAAACATCGAGTAAAATATTTTAGTACTCGTTCCACCTCTGGGTAAAACTTGTCTCTGTAATCTCCGGCGATCGGGTTTTGGAGGGCTGGCGGTGCCGGGCGAGGCCAAAGGCGGGTGATATATGTACGGTGCAGAAGGGAGACACAGATCTGCCAGGTCGGTTTGGAGTATCGCTCGGCTGCTCCTTCGTGTCCTCTGGCTGCTCGGCTGTTTATCGGCACCAGCGCATTCATATATCTCCGTGACACAGAGTTCTGCAGGACAGCTTTCGGATACGCGCCAAAAGAAAAAACCACACACACACACACACAGGATTAAAATAAATGCCGAGTGAAACCAGTTTTATGACCAGTTCTTTTGGCTTCATCCGATGCTTTGATGTATTTACGGTCTGGCAAGTTTGGATGTGGCTTTTGGAAAGAACTGGCAACCTCGCACGTCGCAATTTCGACACTTGCAGTTAAATAGCTGGTCCAGCGAAGGAGTGTTTCGAGGTAAACGTTGGGTCTGGTTGTCCTAACACAACCGTACCAGCAAAATGCCCACCAGGCACCCGTACAGCACTGTGGGAAATTCCGCTAGCACACTAGCACCGATCCTTAGTTGGAAATGAAGTGTTGCTACCACATTTCCCAAGATGCCATTCTCCCACCAGCCCAAACAAAAAGCAGTTCTTCAGTAATTCAATTAGCCAAATGGTTCTAGATCTGAAGCAGGCGTTAAGATGGAGGCTGCGTCCTCCGCTGTTCCTCCTGCTGTTCCTCTCCCTGCTGCAGTCCACCGCTGTTCCTCCCGCTGTTCCTCTCCCGGCTGCAGTCCACCGCTGTTCCTCCCGCTGTTCCTCCCGCTGTTCCGCCCCCAGCTGCAGTCCACCGCTGTTCCTCCCCCGGCTGCAGTCCACCACTGTTCCTCCCCCAGTTGCAGTCCACCGCTGTTCCTCCCCCAGCTGCAGTCCACCACTGTTCCTCACCCGGCTGCAGTCCACCGCTGTTCCTCCCCCGGCTGCAATCCACCGCTGTTCCTCCCCCAGCTGCAGTCCACCGCTGTTCCTCCCGCTGTTCCTCACCCGGCTGCAGTCCACCGCTGTTCCTCCCCCGGCTGCAGTCCACCACTGTTCCTCCCCCAGTTGCAGTCCACCATTGTTCCTCCCCCAGTTGCAGTCCACCACTGTTCCTCCCCCAGTTGCAGTCCACCACTGTTCCTCCCCCAGCTGCAGTCCACCGCTGTTCCTCCCCCTGCTGCAGTTCACCGCTGTTCTTCCCGCTGTTCTTCCCGCAGTTCCTCCCCCAGCTGCAGTCCACCGCTGTTCTTCCCGCTGTTCCTCCCCCTGCTGCAGTCCACCCTGTTCCGGGTTTTTTGTTGTTGTTGTTGTTCTAACTCAGACGACCTGTGAACTTTGTCTTCTACGGGACCTCTGGAATTTTACGTCACAAAACACACACACACACACACCAGCTGTAGCTTGTTTCTCCAGCCCGAAAGTAAAGGGGGTCGCATTTACAGTGGCCCACGTCCAGAGGTTGCCGGCTTGGATCTGTTTCAAAGGAACTTATCGCTCCAGGTCGTTCTCGATCCTAAATATAGTCGCTTTATCCAGTATAAAGCCGTCGGTGAGTCAGAACACACGCGGGGTCGAGAGATTAGACTTTTACTCAGACTGTTTTTGATCTGATAGTATTACAGTCAAAAGTAGAAATCGTTCTGTAATCGGTGTGCGAGTCGTGACGGCTCTGGGTTTAACCTGCAGGAGTAACTGCTTTGTTTATTTGTTTATTTGTTTGTTTGTTTATTCGTTTATTTATTGGACATGTTCCATGTTTTTTAAACTTTGCTTACTTTCGTTTCATTAAGATTCATTAACTCATTAAGTTACAATCATATAGACTCATGAATACTCATGAAAAGAGGCATTGCAATACTATGCTGTGGCCTGTGCTTCCACCCTGTAGAAAGGTTTTGCGATACTTGGCTGTAGCTTGTGATTCCACCATGGACTGCAAGGTGGCAGGTGGTCATCACACACACAAAAAAAGGCCCAGGTACTCTTATAGAATTCCTCCCACTGTCCAATGACATACATTCAGGCTAATTGGAGACCATTTATCCAGTGTGTGTGTCGTTGAACCCTGAAACTGACCTAGACTGGTGACCTTTTCAGGCGTTTAGTGTATACACCCCAGTGTTTGTACCACCGTGAATCTCAGTTAGGATGAAGTGCTGGTAAAACTAGATGATGGATGATGGATGGATGTTGAAAGTAATAATACTTTTACTTGAGTACAATATTTTAGTACTCGTTTAGTTTCCATGCACATATTGATGTGGTATTTCTCAGTGACCCCAGCATCCCTCCCGCTTTTACACCCTGCTGTACGTGATGAGCCCGTAACGGATGAATACTCAGGGACCCAGTCTGAGGGACACATGGGGCCCGAACTTATGAAGAGGACAAAGCTTAATGAGGACCGAGTCTCTCCCACCTACGGATTCGTCCTCAGCAGTGTCACATATAATGAAATCTCTAATGTGCTCCATTATGCCCGGTGTCGAATCCGCCAGCGGGAGTGGAGATGCTCCGGACCCGGAGATACCATCTACCATGGCAACGTGATGCAGGGCTCTCGAGTCATTACTCACACATCAGACGCCTCGTTCTCAGGTACGACAGACAGGAGTGGAAATGTAATAAATGCGGTGCGCTGGACACGACGTGCACGTCGACACATGCGATTACAAGAGACTAAATAAAGAGACCAGGTTTTTATTTACCGTATATGAGCGTGTCTTGCAAATCACGAACACTGCAGACTGTATATGGATGTCAGGATACCCACAATGCAACTCCCGGTACTAGAAACGAGACATATTTTCCCCCTGGCTTGCAACGAAAATGGAATCCTCACAGACAAGCACAGACAAAAACGAATTCATGCTTATCCTCTTAATTATCTCATTCATAAATTGCATTAAATTATACAGACTTCATAATCGTATGAATTATACATTTATATATCATTTGTATCATCAGATACATGATAAAATTGTATCGATTATTATATATGTTATATTTTAATTGATCCTCGTTGCAATAAACATACATCATCGTCCGTACTAGACGCCCACCTTTGAAAGCTCGAGCATCATGCAGCCGCGATAATGAACGCTTCGACCGGGTTACGTGTGCGATACGGTAACACGTCCCGGGTTCTTCCATTAGCCTGAATACACGATCGATAGATTGAAGAGAGACTTGAGCTTCCTGGAAAGACAGAAGCAGCGTCAGTCAGTGTCAGTCATGAGGAACAGCTCGTCTGAACCATCCAGGCCATTAACCTTTCAATCAGCCCTGCAGGAATCCAATTTACCACAACACGCCAAAACTCTGCCAGTCCACCCTGCGCCTCGTCCCAATAGATACATGCTTTTCTCTGCTTCTATTTACGGCTGAACTCAGGTCATGGTTGCCTGGGTTTCTGGGAAGGATGTTTCAGCTCTTTGGTTGGCCAGACCCGTTTCCACTGTATATATATATACGTGTTTTTTTTACGCACGTCTGTGTATCTCTGACATCAGAAATGAATTCAGCACATAAAAACCGTTCAGTTCTGCAAAAGCCACAACAAACCGTCCAACATAACATTCACACAGCACAGCAGACAATAACAACGATAACAACATGATGTGAGGCGTCTCTCGTTTCTATCGGAAACGTTCGTGTTTGTGATGAAATCCATTAGGAATCGATTTTCCTTCCGTGTGGATGGAACGACTGGACGTACTTTCTTCACCCTTTCCGTCAAAGAGCCCCAGATTTTCCTTGTGAAGCCCTGCGCCTCGGGGCAATGCCCTTGAGGAAAGCCATGTGCGCCGGGCCGCCTTCTGATTGGCCGAGATGCTTACAACTGCTACCATGACAACCTCCCACGGAGCACCTGGAGGAGTGATGCGGTCGTCGTCATGGATGTTGAAGGACGGCGGGAGGGTGATGGTGGAGAGAAAAACGAGATGCTTATGTTACCGAAGGAAGACAAAATTAAAATAAAATATGAATTAAACATGATTGCTGTAACTAGATCGATAGAAGGAAATAAAACATTTCTATTCTTTTCTAATAAATATTAATTTTAAATTGCAAAAGGGTGACGAATCTCTTCTGCTGATGTGAGAAGTCGTGCGAACCCAGTGTCACGTAAACAACAATAGTGGGAGGCTCGAGACAGAGAATGCGAGCGTGATTCGAACCCGGATCTTCTGTTTCAGGGACACTTTTATATCGGACAAATAGGGGGAAGGAAAAAAAACACAAAACCTGCATGTGGGCTGAAACTCCCCCTAAACAAAAGCTAATACCCTCTGGCCTTTCAACCAGTTCATCCATCGGTACTAAAAAAAACGGAGTTGATACCATCAAACACTAAAGTTGTCTTACGTCAACACAGAAGTATAAATCATGTAAAAAAAAAACTCATTCGTGACATTTAAATGTTGTTTAAATGCTATAAAAGTGTAAACACAGAGAGGTGAAGCGTGCAAGCACCGGCTCGTTATCATATCTTTTTATGTGAGAGTGATTACGTGCACTGAGCTCGTTTACTCTGAGGTATATTAGAAGTCCCTTTTATGAAATGAGATAAAGTTGATTGGATAAAATATACTGCATCGTTTCAATGAAACAACGTCAGATTAAATGTTAAACCTGTACTCGAGCGTAATAAATGAAGCGTATCCATAGTAACCGTTGTTGTGAACCGTAACCGTTGTTCCCCTCGTGTGTTGTGAAGCGTCTCCGTGTTAATAAAAGCCGCTGGTTTGTACAGACGACTCGGGCGGGTGAATATGTGCTTCGTCATCGTGAAGTCTGCGTGATGAACGAACTCCGAGCCAGAGCCTCTCGGTCACCATGGCGACCGTCTCCGGGTAGAATGCAGCGAGAGATCGTTAAACCACACTGTG
>JAOUQU010429149.1:7500-10297 GCA_028566735.1 Ammoglanis amapaensis | reverse complement strand
TGAGGACGGTAGGGGGAGATAGAGAGAGAGTTAGTAGGGAGGAACAGAGAGAGCGTTAGTTCACCAGTATATATACACAAGGATTAGTAATAAGGAATGAAGGGTTAGTAAATAGAACATATAACAGATACTCAGGCAGGGACGCGACAGTGGACAAAACTCAGCCCCAGACGGCCGAAAACCAACTGCCTGACAAATTAACAGTAAATCAAAATGCTCCGATACAAACAGCGAATAGGGGAAAGATAAATGAGTGAGAGAGCTAGGACTACGGACAAACACAAAACTGGAGCAACAATAATAACACGAGGACAAAACAATCGCACACACACTCATTCACAAAACTATCGCTAAACGTAGATAGGAGAGGAGGGAGAGTGAGGAAGGCGCTAGGGCCTGGGTATGTCTGGAACCGGATGGGACGGAGGGTGACGTACTGTAGGATAGGGTCCAGGGTTTCTATGTTAGATATATTTTCTTCAACTTCCACCATATTTTCACTGTTTTCACTGTTATCAGAGGTCTGTGCCTCTGGTTCTTTGGTTTCTCTGAGTTCCTGAACTTTTTCTCCTGCATTTTCATTAATTTTGTTATTATCAGTTACATTCTGTACTACATTGGGTTGTTGTTTTGGTCCATCTGAACCTCACTCGGCCCTGTTTCCTCTCCACTGTGTGTTTTGTGAGGGCAGGTATTTTTTTGTGACCAAAGTCACCACATTCGAAGCATCGCATGTACTCCCTGTACTCGGCACTCACCTCACATCTCGCCCCGTGATTTAGTGAAAGGACGCCGGCATCTCAAAAGCCCCTCACCGGATCAGCAGCAGTACACGCTGCTGCTTTACTACGCGCTTTAAAGATCTTATTTTTAATTTAAAGTATAAATGATTACGTTTTAAAGTTAGAAACTCATTCACACTCTAAACGTCGCTCTCATACGCACTCACGCACTCTGCTCTCACTCAACCACTCACTTCCGCACATGCGCACAGAAAGACATAGAGAGAGAGAGAGAGAGAGAGAGAGAGAGAGAGAGAGAGAGAGAGAGCGAGAGAGAGAGAGAGAGAGAGAGGAGGATTTTCATCTGGCTGCTCAGCCCAGGCAGAGCTGAGATTTTGTATGCGGTCCTCGGAGATCCCTGCTCTGGCGTGTGTGGTGTGTAGCGTGTGTGTTGTGTAGTGTGTGTGGTGTGTAGTGTATGTTTTACATGTTTAGAAATCATCATTCAAATATGAAACTTCCTTTCAGGAGCGAAATCTTACCCAAAGCGGCGGCTTCAGCCCGTGGTCGTCGTGGCAGACGTGTCTCCATGACGACAGCGCTGGAAGTTCCGGGTCATGCCGGTGTCGCTCGCGTGTGTGTGATGGACCCGCACCTCGGTGTGGGGGGGCCGAATGTGTGGGACCAACCATGGAAGTGACAAACTGCTCCAGGTACTCGAACCTTCCATCTGAGTCACCTGATTCTAACAGATACTAGAACATATAGAACACATGTGTGTGTGTGTCTCTGTGTGTGTGTGTGTGTGTTTAGGAGTGGCGGTTGGACTCCCTGGTCTTCCTGGACCCCGTGCAGCACTAGTTGTGGTGTCGGGTTCGAGGTTCGGCAGCGCACGTGCACTAATCCTGCTCCACGACACGGCGGGAAAGTGTGTGTGGGACAGTTACGAGAGGAGAGGTAGCATGAAACACACACACACACACAGACATACTTACACACACAACACAAATACAAACACATACTTTCACAGACATACACACACGTGTGTACACACACACATACTTACACAACACAAATACAAACACATACTTTCACACACATACACACACATGTGCGCACATACACATGCACACACACAACACAACCCATACATAGACACGCACATGCACACATGAGTACACACATACAGACACACACACACTCACACACACACACACACACACACACACATACACACACACAACACAAATACAAACACATACTTTCACACACATACACACACACACACGTGTGCGCACATACACATGCACAACACAAACACACATATTCGTACACACACACACACACACACACACACACACAAACATAAATAAATATAAATATAAATAAATAAGGGGCACAAGTTAGTCTTGTAGATACAGGACTAGTAATCGGCACCAGGTTGCTGCTGTTGGACCCTCGAGCGATGACGTGTATTCTCAGGTGTTCAGACTGTAACTATGATTACTTGTGTGTGTGTGTGTGTGTGTGTGTGTGTGTGTTTCAGGTTGTGTAATGAGGACTCACCATGTCTTGAACCCGTCTCCTGGGCTCAGTGGGGCTCCTGGTCGAAATGCTCCGCCGTGTGTGGTGGTGGGTTCCAGTCTCGACTGAGAAGCTGTCAGGGTGGAACCTTTTGCCCCGGGTGCCCCGAGGTATGACCCTCCAAATGCCAGTGTGTGTGTGTGTGTGTGTGTGTGTGTGTGTGTGTGTGTGTGTGTAACAGAGCATCTTAAACGTTATTATGAATAAACAGGAGACTAGAACCAGACTAAAAGATAACAACAGTACACAATAGTGCTAAAGGCTAAACAATAAACAAGTGATGGAGAATAAACAAACAAACAAATAATAAATATAATAGTTAATATGTCATTGATCCAAACGCATCCATCCAAACCGAACTGAACGTTCCAAGTAAATAATAGTGGGTCCTTTACTCTCTGGGACCCTTAAGCGAGTCAGCACCGATCGATTTTAAACACACCCCTGTACCTCTAACCCCCAGCGGTTGTGTTTACTTGTGCAGGAGTACA
>JAOUQU010429149.1:0-5000 GCA_028566735.1 Ammoglanis amapaensis | reverse complement strand
AGGACAGGGTACTAAATGGACTGGGTTCTAGGAGGACAGGGTACTACAAGGACTGGGTTCTAGGAGGAGGAGGGTACTAAATAGACTGGGTTCTAGGAGGACAGGGTACTAAATGTACTGGGTTCTAGGAGGACAGGGTACTATATGGACTGGGTTCTAGGTCTAGGTACTAGGTGAACTTAGGTACTAGATGTATTGGTACTAGGTGGACAATATTATTATGTTTTCTTTGGAGCAACTAAGTGTTAAGGGCCTCGCTCAAGGGCCCAACAGATGCAAGTCGGTGGTAGTGAGACTTGAACCGGTGACCTTTGGGGTGTCTGAGTCAGTACCTAAACCACGGTGGCTTTTCCATTCAACAGCTGATTTGTTTTTGTTTATCCAGACGCTGAATAAGAACTTCCTGCCTGACGAGAGCTGTCACTTCTTCCCAGCTCCTCCTCCTCTTCCTGCTCCTCCTCCTCCTCCTCCTCCGCCGCTGCCACCGCCGCCGCAGATGAACGTCTTCAGCACCGCCTACTTCTCTGCTCCTGCACTGGGGAAGTACGATTACCCATCTGTAGACTCGCCCTGTCGAAACTTCATGCACAACTGAAGCCGAGAGCAACACCATGGTGTGTTGGGTGTCCAGACCGACGGCGGCGGCGGCAGCGGCGGTCACTCGGGTCACGACGAGCGTGGATTCCACAGTGGAACGAATCCTCCATGTTCATGGTCATTCAGGATGGACAACGACACCCATGTGGTGAAAAGAAACGATGAACATCCAGACTTTTAAAAGTCACTTTATTTATTATTAATCATTTTTATTATTAATTTTAACACTAAATGTAGTCATTTCCTGTCCCCCATCACAGTCCCTCCACTGGCTGAAAACTGACCATGATTAGTATGTCCGTCCAGGCTCAGAGACCCGATCACACGTCAACAATTAATTAGAATTTAAAGCAATAAATTAGAATTTAGAATTTACAAATTATTTTCACTTCATTGTTGTAATTTTTTTACTCACTTAAAAATGAATCCTCTGCATTTAAACACGATACGTGCAGTGAAACACACACTAGCGAAACACTCACTAGGGGGCAGCAGTGAGCACACATGCTTTGCGCAGTAAGCAGCCCCCTATTGTAGCCACAGCAACCGGGGGAGCAGTTAGGGGCCTCGGACCCTCACTCAAGGGAGCTTCGGTCATCACCTGGTGAATCTTGGTATCGTCGGTTCTCTGGAAATTACTGCTACACACACACATACACACACACACACACACACACACACACACTTCACGCAGGTTCGAGGTTCGAAATGATGTATTTAGAAACCCAACCCAACTAGAAGGCACTAGTTTGTGCATCCTGGTGGTCAGTGTGGGTCCAACCAGCCTGAGATTTCCCTTGAAACCGGAGTACGTGTAAGAAACCCACAAAGACACGGGGAGAACATGCTAACCTGTGAATCAAACCCGGAACCTCATGCTGTGAGGCGACTAAACACTAAACCACCTCTAAGCCTCTTTGATTCATAACATAATAATAATAATAATAATAATAATAATAATAATAATAATAAGAATCGAGATGAAATTATCAACAAAATTGATTTAGCGATAAGAAACCGTAATTAAAATGTAGTGAAATAAATAATAGAAGCAACAAATTTCATATAAAGTGTTAAATACATTTAAAATAATCACATTTGTTTAAGTTTGAGTTTAAGTTGTCGAGTTGAGTTTGTTTCTCTTCTTTGAGTCTCAGATCGACCTTAGATTGAAGCTTCTTGCTGTTGCATGATGGGATGCTGATGAGCTTCTTCCCCGTGTAATCCTAGCTGACGGGAATTCACCATCATCATCTTCATCTTCATCACTTCTGTACACACTGTGAACTTCTATTTTTGTAATGTGAAAAGTAATAAACAGTCCAGAACTTGATTTGTGACTCTTTAACTGGATGTGTGAAGAAAAAATGTTGTTGCACTGAATATGTGTAACAACAAATCTTTGCATCTATAAGTAATTAACACACACACACACACACACACACACAATGAACATGAATGCACGAATGTTGACAGCAACACGGCTCGGCATGTAAACTAACATCGGATTATACAACAGTCTAACACACACACACACACACACACACAGCTGTGGAGGTCTCAGTGTGTGGCGGTGCCAGGAGGAAAAGGAGCCCCGTACTGAGGGGCACATTGTGAGCATGAAAACAGCAGGGATTGTGGGAAAGTTAACATAGCCTGAATTACCAAAGTAAAAAAAGCTCTTTGATTGATTGATTTATTTTTATTCATTTATTTTAAAAATAAAATAAAATCTTGTATATGTAAAGATTTATCATTTCTCTAAATGATGGTTGCAGGTTTATTTCTGTGGCAGATGCAAACAATTTGGAATGAAAACTAGTTTCGCAACTTGTGAATAGCGACAGCGCCCTCTGCTGTTTAAAGTGAACATTGATTCACTGCAAATAGCAATCCAAGGTTGAATGAGTCGATTCATGAATCAGTTTGTGGTGAATCGTTCCACCCCTACTAATAAGTGTGTGTGTGTGTGTGTGTGTGTGTGTGTGTGTGTGTCCTTTGCTGGACTTCAGTTCAGGGTGTTACAGTTATCAGTCTTGCGTTTGACCCAGGCGGTGTGAAGATGAGTTTGGATCAATCTGGCAACTAAAGTGATGTTAAAGCCACGCCCAGTTCCACTGCAAGTCTAAATACACCATGTTCACTTCGTAGTGCCCTTCGTTATTCTCTTCATAACCACACAGTGCGAAAATATACAGCGCTGCCCCGTAATCACACGTTCTATTCAATAAGAATCATGTCGAAAAAACGTAATTTGGTCGATTTATTGTCGAGGAAAAGGCGAGCGGGGAATTCAGTGTAGTATAGGGTTTAGGGTGTAGGGAGCAGATGGCGATTTGAAACGCAATCGCGTACTCGTAACGTGTATTTTACATAACCGTGTAGAATTAAAACATTTTTTTTCCTTTGACGATCTGTTTATTAATTTATTTGGCGTATTAAAGTCTATCAAGAACTTGATTGAACAGGCGGTTTAAAGAAAGTGATTGAGTACAACTACGAGTCGTTTCAATTAATCTGGCAACCCTGATTTTAGGGCGAAGACCGTTCTTTTTTGAGCTAATCCGGAGTTACAACGAAACCACGCCTCCTCTTGTTCTGCAAGTCTAAATACACCATACTCACTTCGTAGTGCACTATGTAGTGCACTTTGTTATTCTTTTTATAGCGTGTGCGATGTATCATACAGTGCTTACATGTAATCATACTTTTGTTGTAAATAAGAATAATGTCGAAATAAAGTAATCTGGTCGATTTATTCTGGAGGGTAGAGCGATGGGAATAGGGTAGACGGTTTAAGGTGTAGGGAGCCTGTGTCGATTTGGGACGCGGCCCGTAATTGTGTAATACTGTACGCAGTACAGAGTTAAAACATTCGTTTCATTGGATGATCTGATTATTGTTATTGTTATTATTTTTGTTTAATCGCGTATTAAAGTCTTACAGCTCCGTGCAAAGTTGATCAGATCATGGAAAGTGAAATAAACTTGAGTGCAGAAGATCTGATCTCCAGCTCCGGGTTCATGGAGGCACAGGAACACGAACATGAAGCAGCCATGGAGGAGGAGAACCTGGAGGAGAACCTGGAGGATATTTTGGATTTGGCTGGAGGTGCGAGAGACGCAATCGAGAGACACAAATCAGAGCAAAACAGCCTGGATACTAAAACCATCAGTTCTTCACCTGAAGAGGCTGAAACACCAACTAAACCCAGGCACACAGCTGCATCTCAGTGTAAGTCTGCATCCATGCATTACAACAAGAAGAAATACATTTCCTAACCTTTTCACATTCTGCATCACATAATATAATGCAATATAAAATATATCATAATTTAAGTTACAGTACGCCGAGCAATTCATGGTTTAAAGGCCTTGCTCAAGGGCCCAATAGCAGTGTTCTATCAGCTTTGTGTGCACACAAAAGACACCTCTCTTTTAAATACATTCCACAACAGTCAAATGAATAGAACTTTGACAGGTTAGTCTGCTTCATTTTCAATGCTGCAACATGTACAGGACACGCAAAGAATTGCAGTTGTATGTCTTTCACACTCCTGGTGAAACAACGAGCATGACAAAAGTAATAAAGTACATTAGATAGATAAATAAACACTAAATAATTACTAGTTAATTACTAACAGAGATAGTAAAAATATTGAAAGTTCTTGTGCACCGCTGCTTTTTACGCAAAGCGGAATTATTACTCTACTTTTAACACAACCCGTACAGTAAAACACAAATGTATTCACACACACATACACTAGGGGGCAGACATGCACACATGCCTAACGCGCTGGACAGCCCTAGCCACAGCACTCGAGGGAACAGTTACGTTTCGGTTGCCTCGTCTAGCCGTGAATTTTTAATAATAATAATAATAATTACTGATTAAATAAATTAATGACTAATTGATCGTCAGACATTCGAACCCTCGGGCGGCTTTTCATGAGAAACCAGTCCAGCATCACGAAAATCTTTCACACATAAAGAATGTCGTCAGACCATTCGACAAAGTTGAGAAATGTGCGCTCAAGGGTGAATTGGGATGTTGACTGCTAGAGAGTCTTACTGCCGACTTACTGCCCTCTAGTGGCCTGAGTTCGGTAGCATTTAGGCGCGTCCCAAATGGCGCTCCTGTACACTGAGCACGATGTTTCAGTGCGTCCGAGAAACACATATAAATCTCAGGGCACTGAAAGTACCAAATTCAAATTCAAATGTTATTTCTCATTACACATATACAGATGTTCAGTACAATGAAATCTTTCTTCGCATATCCCAACTTGTCTGGAAGTCAGGGGTCAGAGTTCAGCCAACGTACGGTGCCCCTGGAGCAGACAGGGTTAAGGGTCTCGCTCAAGGACCCAACAGTGTAGCAGAGTGTAGCAGAGCCTGGATTTG
>JAOUQU010429139.1:0-10297 GCA_028566735.1 Ammoglanis amapaensis | reverse complement strand
GGGGTGGGGGGGGGGGGGGAGGGGGGGTAGAGGAAAAAAAGTCATTATCAAGGTCACGCGTTGTCTGATTTATCAAACTAGAACATTTACTCCTAGAGTTTATACAGAGGAGTTACGGACTCACTCATCGTGTCGTCTTCGTCCACGACTACAGCGATGAACCGACGGTAGAATCGCCGTGGAAACCACAGGAATCCAGACGTGCTGTAAACATGGAACAGAAACGTCACATTTATTTATTTATTTATTGAGCTTTTAACGTCACGTTTTTGACACTTTAGGTAACATTCATGACCGGAGATGTGACGTTGTTCATTGTGAGTGTGTGTGTGTGTGTGTGTGTGTATGTGTGTGTGCACGTTTTATTACATCAGAAAAGCGGTTTGTACCGTTTATGACAAAAGAGCGGCACGGCACCTTAATTCATTACCACCAGGAGGCGACGTCTGTACGGCGTTTGCAAATGTCCTCGTGTGGCTTTATTCCGGCTACTCCGGTTTCCTCCTACAGCCCAAAAACATGCACAAGGTTGATTGTAAATGTGAACTTGTCCCGTATATCCATACACACAGTTCTCCAGAGTGATATAAACACATGATGATGTTCAAGAAAGCAGTAACAACACCGCAGAGAGACGTAGCGGGGGGTCGGTAACGGTCCGGGGCAGCACCCAAGGGTCGGGGGCGACTGGAAACGGGTAAACCAAAATAACCGGGCAAATAAAAGGTTTGTGGGTATGATGTTATAACAGCCTTATTACAGTTATTGTAACAATGGACTACCAGGATTAAGTCTAAATCAACGTTACTGTTGTATCCGATACTCTTGTGTAGTGTTGTGTAGTGTGTTGTAGTGAACTCAATTTCTCTCTCTCTTTTTGTCTCAAACACACACACACACACACACACACACACCTGAACGGTTTGCCAGTCTGTTGCAAGGTAAAGAGACGACCACACACACACACCAGTCGATTCTATTTGTATTGCGCTTAATACAAGAGACATTGCCACACAAAGCAAAAACACACACTTGCAGTATATCCAATGATCCGGACTGCACGTCTTTGGACTGTGGGTGGAAACCGAGTGACATGCAAACTCCTCACAGGAAGCCGAACCGGGAATCGAATCGAACCCGCCGACAGTTCTTGCCACGAGGCGACGGCCATGCGTGTGTGTGTGTGTGTGGGTCTCCTTTAGGGGTACTTCGGTCTTCTCCCAGAGTCCAAAAACATGCATACAGGTTTTGGATGCGAGTGCCGTCTTGGCGGTGGCAGGATGAGGACGAGGCTTTTACATCTCACGGATAGACAATCTACGCCTGACCTCAGGACCTGCCGCGTAACTGTAACTCTCCCCAGGGCCAAATCTACCAACACACACACAGATCTGAACTCCAGATAGAGGACCGGGACACGTGTGTGTGTGTGTGTGTGTGTGTCCAGAGTAAGACGTTGCACATGGTGTCCACATCCTACTACACAATATAATAAAATACAAACAAATTTTGAAACATTTAGAGCCGAGACGTCGTCGTTTATTTACTAAACGAACGTTCCGTCCACTTTTGTGACGTTTCGGTGACGTACATCCGCTTCGGACACTCGGTGCTATAATAACGCGCACGCGTTCAGACAGTACAGTACAAACGCTAATGCGTTTTTTATTTCATTAGCAGTGAAACCGGTTACACCTTACTGGTCCGGATTAGATTTCAGATCAGAACGCTGGTTTCATTTATAAATACAAATCAGTATAATGAATTAAATTGTGGAGAGAAACGCGTTTCTTTCCTTTTTAGTGACGTAAATGAGGCAACTAAGACTGGCCGCTTATACAACACTGTTAATCACTACTGCCCCCTAGTGCGTAAAGGTGTGTTTCACTGCACGGATCGAGCTAAATGAGGAGGAATAATTGTTTGTGTATGGGTGTGTTTAGGTGTGTGTGTCTGTGTGTGTCTGTGTGTGTGTTGTAATCCAATTTAATGTTAAAAACGCGCGTGTGTGGAACATTTTAGCGGGACAATATTAAATATAATTTTTTATTATTTATTATTATTATTGCAAATGAGCCTTAAATGTAAAAAGAATGAACTTTGTTATGTTATGTTATAAGTGTACGTCAACATACGTGCTTTAAAAAAAAATACACAATCTTGTTTTACTGTTTACTATAAGAACAATAAAAAAACTGAACAATAACAATAATAACAATCATGTTTAGAGATATATTTACTTGTGTCAATTATTAAGGAAACATTAATTAAATACAAACATATATATAGACACATACACACAAAAATATGCACTATATATATAAATAAATATAAATATATAAATATATAAAGGCTTCATTGTTTAATACTAGTAACTGAATGGCAGTTAAAACACAAAAGAGCTCACTGACTACACATAAACTCTATTGTTGTGTAAAAAATAAAGCAGATAAAGCCAATATAATTGATATCTGGCATTAATAGGTGTAAGTGTATAAAATAAAAGAAGAATATAAATAATAAATAATATAAAGGTTCATACTCACTGTGCACTGAAAGCGCTCGAGACCGTTTCTGGAGCTAAAGCTAACACTTACACCGGCCACTCATTTCAATTAAAACACCTTCAATAATTGCTTTAAAATATTGACTTTTTAGGTTAGGAATAAATAAACGTGTGTAATAATGACATTAAAAGGTATAAACAGTGCTGGCGGGTTCACATGATGTTACACGGACGAGCACATTCGACTGACTGACCACCAAAAAAAAAACCTTAATCGAGAGAGAGGGAAGGGGCGGGAACTTAGCGAGCGCGACTCGTCTGATTGGTCAATAGGTAGGCGGGCGCAAGTATAACTCCGCGTTTCATTGGGTGACTGACATTTGATTGGCGTTTCTCTTCAACAGCGTGTCGCTGGTTTACGATCGAAAATAGAAATTGCTCGAAGATTAGAAACGATATTTCGATTCTAGTCGTAATAAAAAGCAGCAACAGGTCGCAAATATGAACAACGAATCGAACCTGGGCTTCTTTTTTTGGTTTGTTTTAACAGGGGCCGTGTTTGCGGTGCGGCTTCATCCGAAAGTCCCGGTCCAAGTCTTGTCCGATACTAAAAACACGCGGCCAATATCGCCGATACCGATACTTTTTGCCAACTAAATTTGACATTACATTTACATTACCTTGGTTGAGACGTATTTCAGATGATAGGCACATCTCCTCAAGTGTTTTCGGTTTCGCCTACAATTCCAGGTGTTGTGCCAAATTCAGACTCGCAGGATCTTCCCTTCGATTTAGCAATACGCGCTCCTTTCTACGTTTTAACGGCAGATCTTTAAGATCGTTCGTTACGATCGCCGTGGTAAAGTTTACTACACGTACGTCATTCAGTCCGCCTACAGGTCACCTTGGAGTCGTTTCGTAGACGCCACCTTGAGGCGTCTAGTTGGCGTTGGGCGCTAAACAGTCGCTCTCTTCCTCTCTCGCTCGCTCGCCGAAAGAACTCGGTTTGCTCTGAAGCGTCTCCCATCATCGGATGATTTATTAATGAAAGCTAATAGTGTCTCTGTCTCTGCACCGTATCGATTAAACGAATATATCAGGACTTACGGAGCATCAGAAGGACCATCTGTTACCACGGAGTCCGGCTGTCGTTAAGGCCCGGACGCTCTTACGTATAAGACATGGCGGGAACGAAGCGTACACTTATTAACGTGCACATTAACGTTCATTAACGACCATTAGATTAATGCTCTACTATACACTAGATCCATGCCTCTCTCTCTGTGTGTGTGTGTGTGTGTGTGTGTGTGTGTGTGTGGATTGTATATGTCTATATGTACAAAGATTTGTGTGCAATAGATATTAATAAAATATTATTATTACTAATTATTGGCAGTCCTGGCGATCACCGAAAGCATCATCTACAGCAGGCGTCACCAACGTTTTGAAACTATGAGTCTGATACACACTTGTGACATCACAAGTTTATAACCTTTAATGACATGTTACTATTAATAATGACTGATTAATCGTCTCTGTGAAGATGCCGATCATGTCGATGATTTCTTACAATCATTTTCAACAATAATTCAACAAGGAAGAAAACAAAGTGTCACTATAATGAGCTGTTTTCAGAACAGGCCCGCGAGGTTCTTTCGGGCGACTTGGTAGCCACGGGCACCACGTTGGTGACCCCTAATCTACAGACAGAAGTTGAACCGGTAACCAGTCCGTTAGCTATCAAATTCAAATTGTATTTGTCATTACACTTATACAGATGTTCAGTACAATGAAATGTTTCTCTTCGTATATCCCAACTTGTCTGGAAGTCGGGGGTCAGAGCGCAGTATCAGCCGCAGTACGGCGCCCCCTGGAGCAGACGGGGTCTCAAGGGTCTCAAGGACCCAGCAGTGGCCGTGTAGCAGAGCCTGGATTTGAACCCCAACCTTTGGGTTCACAGCCCAACGCTCTACCCACTAGGCTAAACTGCCTAACCTAAATAAAAAAACCTAAATAAACAGAGCAGAACTAATCAAAGAAGCTCATTAGAACGGGTCAGACTCGCCACAGTGTACATGATTATGTTCCTCTTCTGAGGAAAGTAATGTAATTCTTGCAGCTAACTGACAAGAAATCTGACCAATCGCATATAATTCTTTTCTCAAGGAGAAACGCGACAGCTGTAAACTCTTTCTCTTCATGCTAAAGAAGGTCTCATGAACAATGGGAATAATGACTCTTTTAAAAAGCCAGATCTTTACATTTAACCAATATAGTGACTTGGTTTTTTTCGTTGATTTAAAAAAGAGCCTTTTAATAGAATCAGTTTGCGAACGACGCTTTATTATGCAATCCGTATTTCTTATTTATAAAAACAAATAAAAACAGTGCTTTTATTTTAAAATGCTTTGCTGAGCTGTGCAAATAACAGCTGAAAACGAGACAGATGTTGTCACATATATCATTAAAAATAACAATTATTTAACAACTCAGGAAACTCCGCTATTATGTCTGTGTCAGAAAGAAGTTCTGTAGATACTTTTTGTAATAGACTTTCTATAAATTGGTAAAAATCGGCTGATATCTGTTTGTGATAATGATTTTATGCCAAGAACTTCATGGACGTGTTTTCCAGAGCCCATAGACCTATTCGAACTTGACTAAGTGTGTACAAGCCTGTGCTGTCTCTGACATGACGGGGATCACCTGCTCCAAACCACAAAGCGCGGGGGGTCAGAACACGGCCTAAAGGAAATGATTTCATCAGTGAAACGATGTCAGCTTGTTTTCCTTTTTTCCTTTCCTGTTGTTCTCTGATAGGGACTTCCCTTCTGGTGGGAGTGGAAGTGGGGTGTCACTCTACAGTCCACCCACGACTCGGACGGAAATGTCCGTCATTCGCTCGCCGTCGTTCCAGTAGTGCCGGGGTGAGGGGGAGGTGCTTGTGAAGATGAGTCGCTCTATATAGCATTCTGCATCGGCGATTAATCAGCGGTCAGTCAGCAGGATGAGTGTTTCCTTCCTCGCTTTTTTATCTCTGACAATATTTCAGAGCCATTCACGAGAACACAAAGGCGGTCGGGGCGCGGTGACCTGTGTCAGCGGGTTTGGTGTTTCTGATAATGAATAAGCGTTTAGCAGACACGAGAGATGAAACAATTGTTGAACGGATACGGTTGGAAACGTCTTTCGCCAAAATATAAAATTCATTGAAACATCATCCAAGGCCAGTTGATACAAGATACAAGCCTTATTTCCCGAAAAAGATGGGAAACATTGTCACTTGTGCTTTGTTTATATATTTTTAGGGTTTTAATGTCATGTTTTGCACTTTTTGTTACACTCTTGATAAAAAAGGCAAGCTTCAGCAGTTCAACTTAATGTCAATAGTTTGACAATTTTAATTGTCATGGACAAAATAGCTGCACTCTAGCTAACAAAATAAAAGAGTGTGCACTGTTGTAAATAAAGTACCTATAAGTGTATAAAACCTTGATATTAACAATGTTTTTTTCATGATACAATGTTTCTCGCTCGTTGCTAAAGCCGGAGAGTAAACACAAACGTGACAGAACCCTCAGAACCTCAATGGCCCCCAAACCCCCGGTATGCTCATGCATACATGACCTTGATGCAGAACTATGAAAGGAAAACGTTGTTGTTGGGGTACCAGCATGATCTTTTGTCGATTACAATTAAAGGGAAGTAACGAAGCACAGATTCTTCTTATTTATAATGCATAATTCCATTTTACATTTGCAGCATAAAGCAGATGACTTTATCCAAAGCGACTTACATGACTGTTACAGTATATAGTCTGAGTTATTGAGGGTTAAATTTCTTGCTCAAGGGCCCAAATGTGGCAACCTGGCAACCAGCGAACATCTGCTACAAATGTTAATAAATAGGATTATTAGAGCTCTATATTGTGTGTGCTAGATCTTGCAGAGGGAGCAGGATCAACACCAAAACTTCCGTTTAAGAAGCAAAGCACTGAACTTTCAATTCTCCACATCAGGACCGACAGACCGTTGGATACCAAGAGTCTCCCATGTGAGAAAAGCAGCTGGTGTTGGTGGTCTGTCCTTCTTCCTGCGCCAGTGTTATGAACTGGGGTTCAGGTGGCTGAAACAGTGTGACATAACCCAAGTGCTGCTCTCTTCCTCTAATTGCTGAAAGATTAGTAGAAGCAAGTGTCCTGCCGGCAATGGCCCTAAGTCGCAGGAAATAACACCGACGGACGCGTCTAACAAGGATGTGAGCTGCCCCGATGGCACATTAACGACGGGCCTCAGACGGCCGGCCGCATCTCTAGAACAAAAGAAAGTGCAGCTGCTTTGATGAGAATTGGCTTAAATGGAAACAGCAATAACAATAACATGGATACTGCTTCAAAGAGGATTGGAACAGGGAGTGAAGCTGCACTTGAAGCTTGAAACTATTTTGCGTCTTTCCGTGTTCTAACTGTTGTGGAAATATGATTTGGATCAAATCATTCAAGATTTAAAGAAAACGACTACGCTCTCTTTCTTTGTTTATATGATGTTTCAGTGTAATGACCTTAAACATGTTTTGTGACAGTAAAAGTTTCAAATGCTGATTTAAAATATAAAACGGACATAATATATAACATAAATACCACAATGTTTAAATAATTGTGTTAGCTTTATGCCAAATATATGGGACCCAAAAAGAAGCTGCCCTATTCTGAGATGCCCGATGCCTGCAGTTTTTAAATGCTTGTCAGATTTATTTATGACTTTCTAGATATTTAAAGGCTAGTCAAATCATAATACAGCAACTAGATGGGCTGGGAGTGATAATAACGTTTTTGTAGGGCGTCATAGGAATCTGGAGCCATGCTGACTGCGGTGCACCCAACAGTTGCTGAATGTGAGGGAGGATCCACAAAGTAAACACGGTCATTAAGATATTTATAATTTATATGAATAAGAGAGTCAGTGTAGTAATTATAATGTACAATAAACCTAGTTGTCTTTATTTTGTAGTGTGAGATTTTGTTTTTGCATTATGATTTAAAACGTATATTATTTTAGTAATTTTAGAGAACTAAAATGATGTCCTTGTTATTCTAGAGCATTTTTCTTATATAGAAATGCAGTTAAATGTTAATAACAAACTAAGGGATGTAAGAGTTCAGTAAGACTCAATACAGAACAATTCTTTTAAATGAATGTTTTATGATGATATTCACGTCACACGGCGCTCAAAGTGCGCAATTAGGACAGACCGGTATTTTTTTTTACGTTAACAAAGATTTCTTTTATTTTAGGAGGTATTTGTGATGATCTTTTATTTGGCTAAACAATAAATATTATTTTATTTCATAATGTTTTGTGTGGAAAAAATAGCAGCAGCACCTCCTGCTGCTTAGAGTGAAAATCACACTTTAAGTTAACAAAAAATACCGCGTGCAATGATCAACACTACCTGCACTAAAGCGACGCCATTATACTTATTTAACGGAAAAGGCGGGATTATTGACCGGTCTTCGCCCAATCAGGAAGTGGAGATGATTACTTCATATAAATTTACATAGCGTTAATGAAATTATTTATTAGTGGGGGGAAACAAAAGAAATAAAAGCATAAAAATGATTATATAAATAAAAACAAGTGGATATTTTGGCGAAATATTTTGGTTAGAGATCTGCGATCAGATGTTAGTGTAGTGTTGCATTGGTTAAAGTTTATTATTATTAATTAAAGTGTCAAACTGCAGTATACTTACGTAAATAATTAAAAGAATAATGAAAATCGTTTATTACATCATAGATAGCGTGGACCATTACCTCCCAAGTACAGACAGATGCGATGAATAAAAAAAATTGTAATAGAGTGGAGTAGAGTATAATTTCCTAAGAATCTGTGATTGGCGCACGTTATGCTAACAGATCGGCGAGATGCCCTCTGTGATTAGCATGAACACTACACAGCGGCATGTTGTGTGTCAGATGACTGCAGATGCACCAGATGGCCATAGGCTGTGTATTTTGAAAAGAGAACACACACATTCCGCTCAGAGGTTCTGCTATCTGTTCCCCGTCTCTCGATCCGAGCGAGACGTCAGGGCTCTGACGGTGGCGTGCAGGTGTGAGTCCGAACAGGAATTAGCCAGGCACCTCCGCTGCTGACTAACATGCGTGCGAATCAGGAGATCACAGTGAGTGAGAGAAACGTGTGCGCGTGTGTGTGTGTGTGTGTGTGGTGAGTGCAGGGGGAGAGAAAAGTCCTGTGGCTGACAGCAGGTCCCATGTCAGGATGTGTAACCGCACACTGCCAAAACAGGAAGCTCAGCAACTCCCTCGGTGACCGACACACCCTGGTGTACTGAGTCTATGCCGGACTGTGAGATCTCGTTATATATTAGGACACAGTAGCTCGGATGCTCGTCCACTTTAAAGTTGGATTATGGAGTGTAAATTTGCCACGTTCCTATTTCAAAATGATGCCCTTAACCTAATTAATGTTATTATCTCTGACCATGCATTCATCCATCCATTGTACCAGCGCTTAATACTATTTAGGGTTACGGTGGGAGACACACTGGACAGTAGTATTTCTAATTTGCCTGACTGCATGTCTTTGGGCAGTGGGAGGAAACCAGAGTACCTGCAGGAAACCCATGTAGACACAGGGAAAGGCATTCAACACACACTCAACACAGAAGAACCCTAAATGTCACAGAAAAGGCTAATAAAAATCATATACTGCTTAAATGAGACCAACATGGGGGTGACTTCTGCTTTATAGAGAGTAAAAAAACAAAAAAAACGAAAACATCAAGCGTCACTATACTGGTCTGGTGTTTTGCAGGCTTTTGGAGCAGCTGAGAATGATCAGTTGTGCGAGTTTTGGGGGTTCTGCTCTGTTATACTATATTTCGTACAGATCACTAGTATCATTTAACCTCAGATCCCCCATCAAGGCTCCCGAAGGAGTTACTAAACAGGCCTGTGACCTTGGCCAGTGAGTGTATCCTACCAAAAAAAAAAGTTCACACCTCCTATGAGCTGATTTTGTTTCCACCATGACAAACACTGTGAGTGAGCACCGGTCAGTCCACAATGACGAGTACAATAGACTAGAATGTATTTATTTATCATTTAACATATACAGATGTGTATATAGTAGAATCAAATTACTAATTATGTTATATTTTGTATGGAATTTGTATAAAAGGTGGAGTGGTCGAGATAGCCATCAGCCAGTGTGGTGTCCCTGGAGCAGATGGGGTTAAGGAGCTTGCTCAAGGACCCAACAGAGACTGGATTTGAAGTGCCTAGTGCATCAGCATGTCAATTGCAGTTATACGCTAGTTTTGCTACTTGATGTGCTAGTTATTTGACTCAAAACTTGAAAGCTCAACAAGATGAATTATGTTGCTGATGTCACAGTTCATGCATGGCAAGGACGAGATGTGAGTTTGGCAGCTTTTTGAGGTAAAATACATGGTAGGCATAAAGGTGGCGAAGGATTCTGTATCTGACAACAATGTTGCTGTCCTGGATTTTAACATGCACGTAACCCTAAAACAACCCTAACCCTTATTCTTTTATAATAATAATTAATTATATAATTTTATTTAAGGGCGCCTTTCATGACACACAAGGACACTTTACAAGTTAAACAATAAATCAAGAATAGTAATCAAAAACAGTAATAGATTAAAGCCAATAAACAAAATGATATAGTATAGATCAGGGGTCACCAACCTTTTTGAAGCTGCGGGCTACTTTTGGGGTACCAACTAATGCGGCGGGCGACCAGT
>JAOUQU010429129.1:0-10297 GCA_028566735.1 Ammoglanis amapaensis | reverse complement strand
CACAAACGCTCTACAAACGTTCCACAAACGCTCCACAAACGCTCTACAAACGCTCCACAAACGCTCCACAAACGCTCCACAAACGTTCCACAAACGCTCCACAAACGCTCTACAAACGTTCCACAAACGCTCTACAAACGCTCCACAAACGCTCTACAAACGTTCCACAAACGCTCCACAAACGCTCCACAAACGCTCTACAAACGTTCCACAAACGCTCCACAAACGCTCTACAAACGTTCCACAAACGCTCCACAAACGCTCTACAAACGCTCCACAAACGCTCCACAAACGCTCTACAAACGCTCCACAAACGCTCTACAAACGTTCCACAAACGCTCTACAAACGTTCCACAAACGTTCCACAAACGCTCTACAAACGTTCCACAAACGCTCCACAAACGTTCCACAAACGCTTTACAAACGTTCCACAAACGCTCTACAAACGCTCCACAAACGCTTTACAAACGTTCCACAAACGCTTTACAAACGCTCCACAAACGTTCCATAAACGTTCCACAAACGCTCTACAAACGTTCCACAAACGCTCTACAAACGTTCCACAAACGCTTTACAAACGTTGCACAAACGCTCTACAAGCGCTCCAAAAAAGCTTTACAAACGTTCCACAAACGCTCCACAAACGTTCCATAAACGTTTCACAAACGCTCTACAAGAGTTCCACAAACGCTTTACAAACGCTCCACAAACGCTTTACAAACGCTCCACAAACGTTCCACAAACGCTTTACAAACGCTCCACACACCTTCAGACTCGAGATCTGATCTCTATCTGACCGAGATGTGCTGGGTCACATGACCTGATCCTCCACCATCACCTAAACTCAGGTGAGATGATTCAGGGTGAGTCGGACCTCAGACTGAAGGTAAAGCGGATAAACAAGTGCTCAGCACAGACTGTTGGAGGACTGTGCAAAGCTGTCATCGAAGCAAAAAAAGTGGAAACTGTTTCTACTGTAAAATATAAAACATTAAATCATGTCTGACTGTAGTTCTGATGTAGAATGTAGGAAAGACGACAGTAGTGCAGATCAGACAGACAGACAGACAGACAGACAGCTGTGAGAACGTGCACGAGTTCTGGTGAATTTAAGAAAACGGCGGATGTGTTTGTGTTCTGGGTTCTGCTGACGAGACATTTCATCTGAATTCACACACACACACACACACACACACACACACACACACACACACACACATGCACAGAGCGAGAGAAAGAGAAACAGTGTGTGTGTGTGTCTGTGCATGTACATTAACGAGGTACAGACTGAGCACACACGACCTGACCATGAGGGGGAGCCACACCCGGTCCTGGTGACCCCGAGAGGCGAGACTAGCACCTGCACTCTCAGTAGAGCTGAACTTTCTCACTCGGTGTTCCGGGTTTGAACACGTGAGCTCACAATTTTAATCACATCGTCTCCCAAAAACATTCAAACCTGTTTGTTCCTCTGATGAACTGATTTCTCCCCCCGACGTTCCTCACCAGCCAACATCAAAGAATCCTCGTCCACCGCGCAGGTGCCACGCCCCCAAATCCCAAACTCTCAACCCTTCTGCATCTCATACACCACCGGGGGTGCCACACCCCAAATCTCAAACTCTCAACCTCAACCCTTCTGTATCCCACGCACCACCGGGGTGCCACGCCCTCCCTCTCCGACTCTCATCATACCTAAATTCTAATGCCTGGTCTGTTCCCTTGGTAACTAAATCCTATCTTCACTACTCAGTGTCTGGTTTCAGGTCTCGAAGTTTCCACAGGAACCGTTTCTAACACAAAGTTTCTGTTTCTGTAAATATTCATTTCTGTTTTATTCACTTTAGTAACACAATCGTCTCCGTCTGGTCAGGAAAAGCTTCTGCTGAGAGCTGAAGAGAGAGACAGACAGAGAAAGAGATGGAGACAGAAACGGAGACACAGAGAGACAGACAGAGACAGAGAGAGGAAGCGAGACAGACAGGTCGACTCACAGGCGCTGATCTGTCTCTCTCTCTCTCCGTCACACTCTCGACATCTCTTACAGAACCAGGTCTCGATGTCGATGTTTTTCTTGTAGAATCCTGTCTGACATCCACACTCGGTGTTCCGCTGTGGTGTGCACGGCTCTCGCACCACTCCATCTTAGTGAGACACGAGAGAGAGAGAGACAGACACCTGAGTAAAGGAACTAAAGTAGAAGGAGATGATTCTGGATGGTTGATGGATCTCACATTTCTTGTTGCAGCTCTGACATCTGAAACAGTTCCTGAAGAAGTTCATTCCATCCATGTAGGTTCCGTTCCGACATTTGTCACATCTGGACCTCATGCCCTCTGCTGGACACTCCGCGCTCAGTTTATATCCTGAGCGGGAACAAGTGGAAAGACAATGAGACCCCCCGTCGCATCCATGAGGGGGCAGAATTACTCATCCTAGCTGGATCGAATCTCAGCTCTGCGGGAACAGAACTGATGCAACCGCGACCTCTGCTGGTTGCACAGAAAACAAGAATAACAAAATGCATACGGCCGCTCCTCACGTGACGGAGGGGTCGTGACGTAGTGAGCATTTTACCCCTCAGTGTGTCTGTCTGTCTCTCAGTGTGTCTCTCTCTCTCTCTCATTCTCTCTTTCTCTTGTGAGCATGGAACAGAAAGTACTACAATACCCAGTGATCCTCTCTCGCTCATTCTCTCTCTCTCTCTCTGTTTCTCTGTCTGTATCTCTCTGTTGTGTCTGTTTGTCTTTCTCTGTGTTGTCATCTCTCTCTCTCTCTCTCTCTCTCTCTCTCTGTCTTACTCTCTTATTTATAATTTCAATACTGTAATATCTCTTTATGATTTGCGATTGTACAATTATTAAGTCGATATTCTCCAGTGTCAATAATAATCATAATAATATTGAAGTTAATAACACACTGTACACTGGAGACACGATTCAGTACCAAATGATAAATTCATTTCAATTAATCAACAATATAATTAAAAGATGAATCTTTAGAATCGTTTCGTTTGTCCCAGACGACTGTAGTTCCTCGATTAAACCAGAAGTGGTGCTGTAGGCTGATCGTACCTGCTGAACATCGATCACAGCAGAAGCGGGAACTCTCGCTCAGGTACTCGTTATCTTTACATGTCACCGGCGGCTCGGTGGAGTTCGAACCCAGAACCCTCGACTCGGTTCCACTCCAGAGAACCTGAACAAAACACCAGCGCATTAGCATTTTGCACACAGAGACTCACAGTCTGAACAAGTCAGGGTTAAGGGCCTCGCTCAAGTTCCCGACAGCAGCAACTTTCAGATCTCTATCCCAGTACCTTAACTACTAAGTCATGTAACACAAGACATGACTCGGTATGATACACGACACGGCTCCCCCTGCAGGAGCGTCTGTGCTAGTGCTGCTGATTTTGATTTGGTTTAATAATGAACCGAGTTCATACGAGTCGGAGTCGTTCAAACGAATCGGTTCAGTCGATTCCTCTGAATCAGTCGCTCATCTACCGAAACATCATCGTACTTAAAGTAAATAAATAAATAAAATCTCTCTGTATTGTTTCTCTGCAGCGTGTAGAGACGCCACCTAGAGGATTTTATATAGAACTGTCGTGGATGGAAACATTTGACACTTTTAATTCAGATTATATTTTTATAAGCGTCTCACACTTACACCTATTTATTGTTGTTTTTGTGTTGTTGTATTTAAATGCAGATATTTTGGTGTTTTTATTCCAGTCAGTGTGAAACGTTTAACTATCTTACAGTCGATCTGAACGTAGGCGATGGGACTGACGTCCTTTTGTTCGGTGTCTTACAGGCTATTTATAAAATGGTTTCTTCGGTGATGAAGATGCCGGAGGATGAATCGACACCGGAGAAGAGAACAGAGAAGATCTTCCGCCAGATGGACAGCAACCGAGACGGTAAAGATGTTCTAATGCTCGTGTTCGACTGCTGGTCTCTGAGCTCGGTGTTTAATCTGGTACTGTGTGATCTAACCAAACTTATCAGGATAAATGAAAATGATCTCAGTCACTAACGATAATGATGTCGATGTTGCCATGTGACCGTGTGGTTTAGATTGATGTGTTTCTCTGTGTCTAAACCTTTAAACATCTGAGTTCAGTAAATAAATCAAAGTTATAACACTACAGATCATGTTCTCTGACACGTTAAGTCTGTCGCCACGACGACGTCGTTTCCCTTTTATAGTTTTGTGTCGAGGTCGTATAAGCACCGTCATGTCATTCACCACCGTAACACCAGGGGGCGTCGAGTTCTGAGCATTAAACAACGCCTGATTGTAAACGCCTGATCGTGAACGAAACATCGTAAACATGGAGGCACCGACATCTACAGGGAGAGAGAGAGAGAGAGAGAGAGAGAGAGAGAGAGAGAGAGAGAGAGAGAGACGACTTTAACTACAAGTGTGTGTACACTACATTGCTTTGATGGCTGTAGTGCTCCCCCTTGTGGTCTTGTGCCATTTCAACGTGCAGTTATTAAAGGTTGAATAATTTTTACAAGTCGTCACTGTTGGGGCCCCTTGAGCCAGTTTTCGGGGCCTCAATCTTACTAAACGATGTTTTGTTGTAATTATACGTCTGTCTTGGTTTCCTTCAGGTACTCTGTTTTTTTCCACAGTTCAAAGACATGCAGTTGGGTTCATTGGTGATACTGAAATTGGTGTGTGTGTGTGTGTGTGTGTGTGTGTGTGTGTGTCCTGCATCGTTTCCAGTTTAAAACATTGACACTGTTAATCTGGCAGTGGGGTTAGAACCAGCAACCTTTCGATTGCTCATCCAGAACCAAAACTGCCTGTCTAAATATTTCTCTCTTACACATAGAACAACAACAACAGATTTCTTCCAGATTGCTTCTGTTTTTATAAACTTTACAAGCCTGGTTAGGCGTTAAAATCACAGATTTGGCAACTCCGGTGAAGTGGCTTCAGAAACCACGAGCAGTGGTCACGTGACTGCGTTCTAAATCTAATGCATAAAGATTGTATTAAAGATTACATTGAGTTTGGTGCCACCTGCCGGCTCTAAAGGCGCACTGCAGGCCGCGCAGCTTTGTAGAAATGAATCTGAGTAAATCAAAGTTATTTTTTGAGACTCTGTGTTTGTTTTGACTTTGTTTAGGGAAACTGTCCCTGGAGGAGTTTATCAAAGGGGCGAAGAGTGACCCGTCCATCGTCCGTCTGCTGCAGTGCGACCCCAGCAGCGCCGGCCAGTTCTAAAACCTCATCCTCGTCTGCCTCCGTTTTTATTTTTTTATTTATTTTTGGGTCTTTTAATGAAGAAATGACGCACGGCCTGATTCAGAGTCTTTTCGGACTGTGCAACACACACACACACACACACACACACACACACATATTCCTGAGATGGTCGGACCACCGGACACGAGGCTGTTTCAGGAGTATAACGTGTGTTGATTTTTATCTGTCTGTGTGTAATAAAGTCGCAGCAGACGAAGTTTAAACAGATCCGGGTTCTAACAGTGTGAACCAGCTAACCAGGTTAAAGTAAGTTACTGATGATGGCTGTGAGATTTTAGCTTTCGGCTACTAAAACTAGATCTGATCCGGGGGGGGTCATTTATTACAGGCAGAATAAAGGAAGAGGTTCTTTTCCAAAACACTTCAAATCCATTTCAGTCTTTTAATTTTTAAAACAAGAGAACATGAAATAGTTTTAATATCACAAATCTTATCATATCATTATAATAACATCTAATAAATAATATAAACAGTAAAATTAAATACATTCGTTTGTTTACACTCACGTTTTAATCTCGTCCAGCACAGTAAACAAATAAATAAACAAAAACATTCATTTAAACGACTAATTAGTTAATTTTTTTTATTAAATGCAGAAACATTTAAAGTGTTTTAAACATCACGTAATAAAACCACTAATTAAATAATAAATATACTAGCAGATTTATTATAAAACGTTTGTTAAATTATTGATCAGTAGTTTGTTTACCTGATGCTGTAAATCTCACAGCTTCTTCACCACCATAAACAAGGGTTATAAACAACTATTTGTAAACAAAAACTCCTGCCATGTTGTAGAGGAGACATGGCTGAACCCACCGGTCAGGAGAGGAGTTGCTTTACTAAAATTTACATCACAAATAAACAAATAAATACAGAATCTGGTATAAAACAGCAGAGAAAATCTTTAATACAACAGAAAAACAGGATCAAGTTGTTTTGATTTTGGAAAAGAGCCTCTTTATATAATTAAAGATCGCTAACGAGATCGTTACGTTTCCAGCACACTTGGGGTGTTATTGCTTGCAGTCACCTGTAGGTGGGAGCAGCATCTCATTACAGTGAGAGCTCATCGTTTCTGAGCACTAGTTGTAAATGAATATGCTGCACGGCTCGAAACCAAAACACTACAAATACAAACATAAAGAAGTTTATTTTCCTTCTTTTCGTTCTTTTTCATTTGATTTGGAGTCGCATTCAGTGATTTGTTTCTGTACTGAAGCGCGTGACTGCCTCGTGTGGACAGAATGACCCAGAGGATTTGACAATAAAGAAACTACAGAATTTCAGAATTTGTTTGCAAGTTTGGAGCTTTTGCACTTTAATACGCTGCTGCTCCCACCTGGTGGTGATTAGACACAATGACACCCCCCCTCTCCAAACCCGAATGATTATTAATAATTCCATTAGTCGGGGATTTTAAACCGAGCATCTGTACAGATGTTATATACAGAGGAGACATTTTTATTCCCGCTTAGTCTCTAAATAAACATACAACAGTTCCACCTCACTAGTATTGTGTAATGTTAGGCCAGTGTTCCTGTCATCTCCCCTGGTGTTTAGCTTGGAGGTACGCCCTTGGTTTGGGGATTTTGCTAATCACACACACACACCTGCTATAGTTGGAGGAAATGAAATGAAGAATTGTGGGACTTTTTTGTTGTTTTTACTTAAAGCTCCACTCAGAGGTGGGTGTTTATTTTAACTGTTTAAATGAAGCATGTTTATTAGGTGTGTGTGTGTGTGTGTGTGTGTGTGTGTGAGATGTTTGGCTCGCTGCCTTGTTGGCACAGAGGTCACATGACACGTGGGAACCTCTCAGTAACGATTAGTAGATCATTTTTTATAGATACGCCGCACGTGAACTCGCATGCTTGCCGTCGTCGGTGTTTCTGTTGCTTTTAACGGTTTTACGTTCAGTAATCGGAGGATTTAACGGCCCGTAGTGTTAATCTGAGCCGGTAGAACAACAACTCGCCACATCGTGTGTGTCAGTGCTGCAGTTACGACCTCTGCTGGCCGATCGTGGTACTGCACCAAGATGGAGTAACGTCGGTCAGTGTTTATGTTGTATCTGTTCAGGATGCAGAAGGTTACGTTACTCTGCTCAGGAAGAGTCGCATCAGTAGAGGGTTCAGATACGAATAAATTAGGAACAGAATTTGATCGTAGAGGAAAACGGTTTAAGAAACGAGGGGGGCAGGGGGGAGGAACGTCGCTGATTAAACGTAGTCACGTCAAGGGAGAAATCGTTGAAAAGAGGAAGAAAAATTCAAGTGGTTTCATCAGTATTGCTGCAGTTATGACCTCTAATGGCCGATCTTGGTACTGCATGAACACCCGAGCAACAGAGATCAGTGTGTGAACTGAATCTCATTATAAACTCGTCTCTTACAGGTGAAGAGAGGTGGTCAGTACTGCACCGAACCGGACACAATGCCATTAGGATTAAATAATCAATCGCTCGAATCGTCCTGCTTCTCTTTTATTGCTTTTAATATTTTGTCCCGTTAGTGATTAACGATCGGAAACGTCATTAATCAGGTAAAAAAAAAACTGATCTTGGGTGCAGTTGTGACCTCTGCTGGCTGATGATGGAACTGCACGTGTTTGTGTGGTAGTGTGGATCTGCAGCAGTGGAGGATTCGAATAAATTCGTTTGTACTGCTTTAGTGAGTCGAGAAATGGAAATATTTCACCTGATTAAACGCACCGTTCTGTTCTGGGTGTAAAATGTTTAGAAACAATTATAATTCTGTGTTTATTATTATTATTGTTGTTTTTTAAATTGATGTGCTTTTCTATATCGCGGTTCTCTCCAGGTGTCCGGTGCCGAACCTCCAGAGACAGTATTGTAAACGTTTTTACTCGTGCCATGTACTTTTGTTCGAACAAAACTTGTCGTTTCTTTCTTTCTTTTAATTGTTTTGTAGATTTTGTACTGTATCTGAAATTTATGATCCTGTTAGTTTAGAATTCTGTTTTGTTTAAACCTAGAAATAAAACATCTCTACACGTGTAATCTTGTGTCCGACCTCGTCTTTGTAAGATCAAAGCTAGAAGTGCTGAAAAGTTGTGATGTCACTCGGAGCCTAAACACATTAACACTCTTCACAAATAACTGTGGAAAAATTATGATGTCACTGTGAGGCTGTTTAGAAATTTGACTAGAACAATATGACATCAAAGTTTTTTTTTTGGGGGTGGGGGTGGGGTTGTGGTTAGAAAACAGGATTTGTGTTTAGAAAATTTGATTCTGAGTAATGACGGATCACAACTGCCCTCCCCTCCCTAGCCACCATAACGGACATGTGTGCTCACTGCTGCCCCTTAGTGTAAATGTGCAAGGATTGATTGTAAAAAGCAGAGTAAAGATGTATTCTAAATAAAATTAATGTGCATATTTCCTCCTACAGACCACAAGGGGGAGAAATTCTTAATTAAATTAAACTCATTCACTGAATTAAGGTACCGAGAGTGACTGAACGTTTACTGAACAGCGCTGATGAGTTACGTCTCCCTGACCTTGAGTAAAAAAAACTAAAGTGTCACAGAACATTATGACATCACAGTCGCCGCAAAACAGCGTAAGACATTTACTGAAGTTTTGATGGATGATTATGACATCATAATGATCCCAAATTAGCTGCAGACGTTTATTGCAAATGTTGAGACGTTCTGACCTCACAATGACTGTAAGAGTTATGACATCACAAGTTTGTGAGTATTAAAAAGTCAGGCTGATGTGCCCGTTACAGGACAGCAGGATGGAAAGTGGGAGATGAAGGACTTTGTGTATGAAACATGTTGAGTCGCTGTAGCCACGTGTTCGTCTCTGTACACAAACACACGGCGCTCTCACGCCGCCCATCGCGCCCGGCCGTTACCTGTCCGACAGGTTCTGGTTCTGCCAGCTTACAACACAATCAAGTTCCTCTCCTGTGAAGTGCCACGCCTATTCTTAACTGTCCCATGAAGGATCTTAAAGGTACAGAACTGATCCGGCTCTCACAGTTCCAGCCTGTCAGAGACGCCCGGGTGTGTCCGGGCACGTCTGCGGTCTCCAATTGTTTCCCAAAATCCTCAGAGGTTCAGGCACCAGGTTCCAGGTCTCAGAAAAGAATAATATAATAATAATAGAGCTTTATGCAGCTCTATATAGCTGGTGTTTATCAGGTGTTTATCAGACATGACAGATGTGTATCAGGTGTGTATCAGACAGGACAGATGTGTATCAGACATGGCAGGTGTGTATCAGATGTGTATCACACATGAAAGATGTGTATCAGGTGTGTATCAGACATGACAGGTGTTTATCAGGTGTGTATCAGACAGGACAGGTGTGTATCAGGTGTGTATCAGACATGAAAGATGTGTATCAGGTGTGTATCAGGTGTGTATCAGACAGGACAGATGTGTATCAGGTGTGTATCAGACAGGACAGGTGTGTATCAGGTGTGTATCAGACAGGACAGGTGTGTATCAGACAGGACAGGTGTGTATCAGGTGTGTATCAGACAGGACAGGTGTGTATCAGGTGTGTATCAGACAGGACAGGTGTGTATCAGATGTGTATCAGACTTGACAGATATGTATCAGGTGTGTATCAGACAGGACAGGTGTGTATCAGGTGTGTATCAGGTGTGTATCAGGTGTGTATCAGGTGTGTATCAGACAGGACAGATGTGTATCAGGTGTGTATCAGACATGACAGATGTGTATCAGACATGACAGATGTGTATCAGGTGTGTATCAGACATGACAGGTGTGTATCAGGTGTGGATCAGACATGACAGGTGTGTATCAGACATGACAGATGTGTATCAGACATGACAGGTGTGTATCAGGTGTGTATCAGACATGACAGGTGTGTATCAGGTGTGTATCAGGTGTGTATCAGACATGACAGGTGTGTATCAGACATGACAGGTGTTTATCAGACATGACAGATGTGTATCAGACATGACAGGTGTGTATCAGGTGTGTATCAGACATGACAGGTGTGTATCAG
>JAOUQU010429119.1:245-10297 GCA_028566735.1 Ammoglanis amapaensis | reverse complement strand
TCCTGATAAGGAGAAATTTTAGCTGGGCCCGAGGAATGCAGAACAGCTCCTTGTTAGTTTCCTGTTTCAGCATTGTTTTTCTCCCCAATAATTGGTCAATATTCCCAATAACAGTCATAGCTTATTTTTAACCTCCGATTCTCCTCAATGTATATTTTTAGATCGTGGGAGGAAACCGGAGCACCCGGACTGCACCAATGCAGACACTCTGAAAACACTCACACCTCCACACAAAATGAGGATGTGAGGCTGTGGATCGATCCCAAGAGCTCATAAATTGCTGTAGGCCAGTGGTCTCCAACATTTATGCTACTTATATGCTAATCCACCACTGTGACCCAGGGTGGAATGGATTGTCTATGTCTAAATGTAGGGCTGAATGAGGGATCAGGACCATCCATTTATCATCTAGTTCCACCATTGCTTATTCCTATTTTAAGGTCATGGTGGCACAAATACTGGGTGAATACACTAATTATCTGAACAGATCAGCAGTCCTTTGCAGAACACACACACACAGCAATTTCAACTGTTCAAATTTTCAACTGAACTTGACTGCATGTCAGATTCAGGGGTTTAGTGTATTTGCCCAGTGTCCTACCATGACCCTAGGATTATGATAGATTATGGATGGATAATAGCATGCTTAGACACAATGTCCTTTCATGTATAACACATGTGTTAAACTCATAGCCCAGGGGCCAAATGTGGCCCAGAAGAACTTAAAACATCTGCTTTACTTGGTTACATTTAGTGTCTTCTAGTTACATCTGGCCATTTAAAGGCAACATATATACATACATATATATATATATATATATATATATATATGAATGTAAAAAAATGAAGACTGAGGCAGATACATGTATCTCAACAACAATTTATTGAGACGGAACGTCCAAACTGTACACCAACCTACTCATTGGAGAAATCAGAAAACAAAATGTAGAATGTCTGGTAGTTTGTAGGAATGGCAATGCCACGCCTATGATCTGCACACCATATTTCTGATCCCTAAATAAAAGGAAGGATGAGCTGATTTACATGGCAAACAGGATAAGAAATGCCACCATCAAACAGAAGAGTCCCATGGCTTCAGACAGGGCAAATCCCAAGATGGCGTAGGAGAAAAGCTGTTGTTTCAGTGAAGGATTTCTATGTGACAATAACAGATACCAGATAAACAAATTATAAATCAGATAACAGAACATGCATTACACATTATACTCAAAATACATGCTTGAACAAACACAGAAACAAGTCATGAGAACTAAGAACTTCACTGGAACTCCATTGTGCAGCAATAAGTAGTTCTCAAGTCACTCATTTCCTGATTTCCTTTTTTTCTTGAAAAGCATACCTGGCATAGCCAATGATGAGACTTCCAAACACCGTTCCGATTCCAGCTCCTGATCCAGCAACACCCACTGTTGCAGCACCAGCGCCAATAAACTTGGCTGCTGTGTCAATGTCCCTAGCGACCGCACTTGTCTGAAACTTCCGGCTCACGCTCAAGGAAGAAGCTTCCATCCCGGGCAAAATGGCTGCCTTAGAAATAAAAATAAATTATTATAAACCATAAATTGAGAATGATCCCTACTATAAAAGCTTATTACAAAGTATTTTAAAATGTCATACTGCTATGAACTGTGACGCTATAAACAAATACCTTTATAATCGTTGTACACATACATTCAGTGGGACACCGACGGGTATAGGTACTCAACTTGTTACATTACAAACACGTGTTAAGTGAAAAGAGAAAAGTAATGAAACACATTAGCAACAGCTACACAAAGCTAAAGAGGCTATACAGAAGGATTAGATCAAGACAAACAATTAGGAAAGAAACACTAACAAATCAATATGAAGATGATATTTGCAGGTATACTGAACAGGTACTTAACTGACACCATTTGCCCTTTGTGCCTGGGTCTTTGGTATAAGTCAAACTAGATTAGTGACCTTAACTAATTCAAAACTAGATATTATGCTTCACAATTGCGGTGACAATTTACATTTTTGTCATTTGGCTGACTAAAACCTTTTATCATTTTACACATGTATTCTGCCAGCCAGTTCAGTTTGTAGCCGCACTAACTAACTACAACATTTGTTAAAGTTTTGTAATAAGCTTTTCTGTGAGCTCGTTCTCAATTTACTGTCACTAAATGACACCCACTGAGGAACTTTAAATACCCAGCTTATGTCAAATAAAGCCAAAGACAATTTAGTATCTCGAATTCACCCACCCTGTCTAGACAGTGGGAGGAAACTGGAACTCCTGGAGGAAAGCATTTCAATAAGCTTTGTATACTTTGCACATCAGCAGATAATGTAAAAAAAGTCATATTAGCAATTCCTAGTTACAAATACCTCACACAAATCATGTTTGCAGAACCTTACTTGCTCAGTTCTGGCTTCTGGTCTGTTGAAAACAGACACTGAAACAGGCCGGGACAATATTCTGGACCCTCCACGCAGCTAATGGGACAAACATCAAGGAGAAATCTTTATACATATTTTTTCATATGACAGTGTAAAAAATATGAACGGCAATGTTTAACATTTTATAATAGATTTCTTACAACAATCAATAATCTAGTAATCCCCAAACGTGACCTTGATTGCCAGGCCCAATACATACCACAGAAGGGAGGGTGACAAACTTAGCACAGGCATACATGACTGAAGTCTGCAAAAAAGAAACAATGAGACATTCAAATCCTTTGTCAAACAAAATCCTTTATTGTAAAAATAAAATGCTAAATGATTACTGCAATGTGTATACTGCCTGGGTTAGAGGTCCAGGGTTCGATTCCAGGGTTGGGGGATTTCTGTGCAGAGTTTGTTCTCCCCATGTCAGTGTGGGTTTTCCTCCGGGTACTCCGGTTTCCTCCCACAGTCCAAAAACAAAAACCTGAGATGTGTGTGTGTACATAAAAGAAAAAGAAAAAAGTCCTATAGATATACACGCTCCCTGTAGAAATACATGTTCGAGAAAAACCTGTCAACCTACTCTGTAAAAAGCACTTGCTGAGAAACTCTGGATCTGTAGTGGTCAACAGAGCACCCAGGAGACGAGCACACAGACAAACATCATTGTGTATAAAGAAATCATGTCAAACTTATAACCTGGTTCCACACACAGAAAAATGCAGGTAACCTCAATATTATTATTAACACAATGCTAACTGCACAACTGATTGGGCCAAGCAATGCTGTTGGTGAAAATGCCTTCAATAATATTCAATATCATTAATTTTATACTCAGTATAGTTTGCTTTAACTGGCAAATCAATCTAGCCCATGTACTATGTAAGTAATCTGCACTTTACTTAGTGCTCACAAACATACCTACTAGAAACTACTGATTTTTTTAAACCAAACTGTGAATCACTAATGTCAAACTACAGATGCAATTAACTTTCTAATCAACAAAAAGCTTTCCCATTAAACAGGGTTGTTTTAGTCATAAAAGAGGCATCACTTTCATCATCACATGTGCGTGAAAATCTTGGGTGCATAGTCCCCCAGTTAACATGAAGTAAATACAAGGACATTACTTACAAAAGCTAGCACAAACTACTCAATATATGAACAAGAATAGTGCAATACAGCGTACTGGTTAATTTTGTACAAGCAGTCAGTATGTTAGCTTCGTTTTTACTGTATAGGGTACAAGACAATTAACAATTGAGTTTATACGATAATGGATGGTGGTAGACAGTGCCATCTAGCGGCCTAGAGTAAAATAGACATCTTAAATTAACCTCAAATTATAAACGATGTATCAATTTTCCCCTTCAAAGCGACTTTGTAAAAATATGCATTTTCTATGTTAGGGGTTTGTATTAGTGGTATTTGGGGGGCACAAAAATAAGCTGTAGATTGTATGAAACAAGTATATATTAAAATATAACTTAAATCAGACAGTATACGCAAACCAACATTAGATGTTCAAAATATGTTAATGCATGATAAAGAACAAAATTGAACCTTTAATATGAGTGTTATTCGAGGAGAGGGGGCGATTACTATATTTGCATTTCTTGCAATTAGCAGACGCCTTCATGATTGAGCAATTGAAGCTCAAGGGACTCACTCAGGGGTCCAACAGCAACAATTTGTGATGTTGGGGTTAAACCAGTAACCTTCTGTCCAGTACCTTAACTTTTGGGCTACAGTTTGGACAGTTTTAGTTTCCATTAGGAACAAACATTTAAAGCTTATTGTTATTGAGTCCGACATAAAATCGAATTTTCTTTAACAGGACAAACTAACAAAGTCCCAGCTGGATGTCAGCTGGAAAATGACCGCTCATTACAGCTCAAAGACACAGTGATCATGGAGCGAAGGTCACAAACTACTTATTAGCGTTCCTTAAAACGACAAATTAAGCCAGATATCCTAGACAAACTACAGAAGCAATTTTTGATATAAAACATGAAGCAAAAGTATCATTTTGTAAGTCTTAATCATAAGTCATTTCATCAGAGGACTGTAAACGTCTGTACTTAATACTAGGCCTGAGATCTAGAACCAGTACATGTGTCAGATCTCTTCTCTTAATTTAGTTGTAAAATATCAAATAAGTAAGCACGTGTTTGTTAACCTGACGTGTTCTGTATAATGCTGCAAGATTTGTTTTACATGATTTGTTAATGGCTCTTACAGCTACTCTTGTTCATTACGATAACTTGACAGAACACAAAACATGATACTCGTATATAAAAGCGGCGAAATTTCAAATGCAATTACAAAAAAGCCTTAATATGAAGCATAACGACTATTTAAATGTTTGCTTACCAATTAAAACCACACCGGCCTGAATACCTTGGTGCAAGCTAGACTGGGCGCCGTGGAAACTTGTCACCTTGTCATTTATAAGCTGTGGACGTACGTCCTCAGTAGCCATTGGACAGCGCCACGCGGTGGTTTGCGATACTCCACGACGAAAGCCTAAATCCAACCTATAAGGGTAAAGAACCACACCAGAGGCATGTGCTGATTGGTTTAAACTAGGATATAAGGCGGGCTTTTTTAAAGAACGCGATATTCTATTGGACAATTGAGCCGGGAAGTAAGGAATCTTAATCTGATCTCGTTTCAATTTCCCCTTTCCCGAGGGCACTTTAAAGTGAACACGCACACCGAGCAGCCATATTTAGAATCGTTGCCATTTGAAGAAGGACAAGTGTTCACTTTCAAGGGCCCTTCGCTTAAAAAGGGACAGTGTAGCCTAGTGGGTAGAGCGTTGGCTAAATGCAATGCAATGCAATGTAATGTAAAAAAAAGTGAACGACTTGGAGTGACTGTCGGTGAGGGAGAGAAGCTCTAAAATTAGCTGCTGACATCAAATCTCACTGTAGATTGAAATAAAGTAAATTGAACATTAATCAAAGTGTCGAATGTGTAGTTTTAAAGACAACAACCGACATAACTGTTCACTGAAACACTTCTACAGTGATGATGGAAAATTTGGGCGACATTCTTGTATTTGTTCTCTGGTCGTTTGTGTTGCATGTTTTCCGGGTGCCTGTGTGATGTTTCTACGGATGCTCCAGTTCGCTCCCACAGTCTAAAGACATGCAAGTGTGGTGGATCGATTACATCAAATTGTCCAAGGCTGTGTTCGACATATTTTTGTGAACTGATGAATGTAGAGCAACGACTAGGCATGTGAAAATGTTTGTAATGCACATTGAATTACTGCAGATGGCGTACTTGTAACTTGTAGTTTTTGCTAATTGCAGTTATATAATAAACCCACAGACAAATATCTTAATTTAATGTATTTTCTCCTAAGATTTGTTAAGTAGTACTGCTAATACTATTACTATGGCACACTGTAAACATTTATTAGGCCAACTGTAAATTTAGATTGAATTATTGTATTGGTGTAAAAGCCTTCCTAGTTTTAATTAACGTTATTCTTTATTTCACCTAAACTGCTTTTAATGTTATACACCTTAAGATTGCAATCAGTTAGTTCCTCTCTTTCCTAACATAATTTTGTAAAACTAGCTGATATATACTTAAACATCTATCATTTGAACTAAATAAATGATGCAATGATGAGTTAAGACAACTCAAAATATATGACAAATTCATTAACCCGTTTGTTGCAATATTTTATTAATTAATATTTTAACTTTGCTTGTGCAAAGGTAAATTAAAAGCACGGTTTATTCAAGTCTGTTTTATGTAAAGGGGCATGTTACAGAACAGGCACAGATTTCTTCCTATTTTATCACTACAGGCTTTGTTCATAGAAAATTAAGCTTTGTTGTGACAAATATGCATGAATAAATCAGAAAAACCTTGTTAATAACCCAGATAATAAAATCCTGTCACACTAAACAAAGAACATTTACAAAGAAGCAACTGATATTGTAGAATAATGTTATAAGTAATAGTGAAACTTAGACCCTTAAATTAAAATTATTATACACTAATATATGCTTTGATTTTCTGAAAATGTTCTTATTTACAGTTTCCTTAATCTTGATCAATTTACTGTTGTTTTAACAGCACTCATTTTTCAGACCTACGATTCGTTTTGCATCTGTTTTGTATTACATATAAATTACTGCAGTTTCCTAGCAAATTAAGTTGGCAATAAAGTTCCATAAAAGTTTAATGCTGATACAGTTTATGATGACGCCTCAATGGCATACCACTCTAAAGCACCAATTTAATTCAAATAATAATAATCTAGAAACCTTTTGCACAATACTGGTTGCAATAAGAATGTTTAAATGCTTGTTACAAGACAAATCCTCAACACAGAGTCAGATTAGTTACATTTACAAAAAAACAACAACACTGCTACAACCACAACAAGCAAATGAACCACAATAAAGCTTAACAAATCTGAGCCCAACAAATTCGGGGACACAGACTGTTTACAAGAAACCTTTTCACAAAAATATAATAATAAATAGAACCCAGCCATGTCATGATCAGTGTTTAACTAATACATATTAGTAGTTAGACGAAAGTAAACACATTAATGTTTTAACTTATTGCCTATTCATTATTAGCAAAATATTTACGATAGTTGATTTAGAGACTTTATTTTTACTCAGTTCAAATTTTACACAAAGCCATAAGCACAACCTACCTTTGTTTGTAAATACTTGTTGGTTAGTCATTTATATATGATATAAATCAAGTTACCGCTCTTTTATCTATATTCATCTGCTTCTTGTAATGCTAATGCATATTCCAAAATATTCTTATAATGTGTTGTATTAAAACAGTATTTTATGTGCAGGTTCAGTTAGTTAACACAACCAGGTTCGATTCCCATACTTCGTTTATATGTTCTCCTCGTGTTTAGGTGGGTTTCCTCCTCTCCTCTATATACTGGAGACCTGTTCAAGTGTTTAGTGTATTCGTCTAGTGTGTATCCCACTGTGTCCCCTAAAAAGAATTAAGCTCTGGTGAAATCTCACAATGCATGGATACATTTTGTGCATTAATAGTATAGACATGTTTTTGCTAAATAGTATTTTTTCTTTGTACTTTTAAAAGTCAAATTAAGATTTAAAAGAATTCAAAATATACATAATGATTCAAAAGTGACATAATGATTATGATCTCCTTGTTTGGAAGCGTCTGGTATCAAGAACCAACACATTTAAATGGATTCCTCTAAATAATTCCATTGTTTAATATTGTAAATTTAATACATTAACCATAACACAACCAATGAGTTTAAACGTTGGCTACTTTAAACTTGGATTATTTTGTTATTAATTATTTAAGGTTTAAATTATATTTAGTATCATGTAAACGTGAGACTCGTTTCAAAATGGGTCTATTTAATACATTTTACAAATAGCACGAGCAATAAATGAGAAGGTTTAGGAGCTGGAACAGGCACGAATGTTTCTCCATTTCCCCTAAAACCTGTAACTAAGCCAGCAGTTAAATAAATCACTATCACGGTGGGCTTAAACCAATTATTTTTATGACATACCAGAAAATCTAATAAAAAAACTTGAAAATTAAATGTTCTATTATAAATCTTGAATAATTTAATTTATACATTTAATTCAAATGTATACAAAAGTTTTTTTTGTAAATACGCATTTTCACATTTCACATAATCATAGTTATGCTTCAATTTGCATATTGATTTTTTCTTTTTTAACACTTGCAACTCAACATGCAATCGTCTGTTTCTTCACTTCATGATGCACCAAACATTGTAATATGAGAAAGATTTGGACCCCATGCGAGGTGGCCCAGGAATCTCACAGACTTGGAAGAAACTATTTAATGCAGAATAAGTATAATCGAACTATTTAATGCAGAATAAGTCTATCGAACCATAGCTGAAAATGTACAAACTATGATACCTGTCAAATTGTATGCTATTAGGTTCTAACCAAGTAGGGTGTCTAAACATTTGCTTTAGGCCATTTTCAGTTTTTTTTTTGTTAATGTAAAATAAGAAAAATACAAAATAAAATATTAGCAAATGTGAACTTTAATTATTATTATTATTTATTTGTTTATTTATTTTTACCACTGAGAGAGTTTAAGCAATTGAAACAATCAAGCATAAATTTGTGTTTATATTTACTAACCATAATAAACTCATCATTTTTTCTTGATATTTATGAAAATCTGGAAGCCTAAACACATCACATATCTTTTTTATTGCAATTTACAATATATTTTTCCAAAAACCTGTTTTTCATTATACATGTTCTTTTTTCTTACCTTGCACTTTTACATTGTTAACTGAATTTGTTATTTAATGTTTGATAATGAAGGCGTGTTTAATAATGATCAGTGTTTAAATTCTAAATACTTTTGGTTGATTGATCTCTTTTTTCCACCCATTTCTAATTGTATCCGACAAATAATCAAAACAAAAGGAAGCCACAACAGCAGCGCGCAATAGGAACGCACCAGCTGAATGACTGGCAACCCATGAACAGGAATGCGCAGCCCAGCAGGCTCAGCAGAAAGAGCGAGACTTCACTCTAGGCACCTGTAAATAAAAACTCACCGAGTATAAATTGTTTAATAGTACATTTAAGTGTTCAAATTAATGTCTATTCACGTACAGTCTAGAGTCCTGCGCGCACAGTACGTACCGTACCACGTGTTTCAGAAGTTGTGACGCGACACAGGAGATCTATGATACAGTCTGTGCATCTCTAAATAAAGTACTACGTTACTACGGCCAATGCCGCCAGGGGGCCCTAAAGAGCACCAAGTCGTCACGATTAAAAATGGTTAAAAATAATGTTGAATAATACAAACCAAATGGTATTAAACTACTAAAAGCGATTTTATATCACTTTTTATAGTTGGCACACAAATATTTTACCTTGTATATAGTTTATATATATTTTATTTAATTAAAATATGAATCAATTGTTTTTTCTCTGTTTAATTTGTGCCATTTTTAAAGATATTTAATAATTTTATTTATTCTGTTATGTAGTGGCAGATTGTACATTTTGCAGTCCTTTTGCATATATAAATATAAGGAAAAAATAGTTTCACTTGTTTACTGTAAATACAGTGTCTTGTCTTCTGATGTTACTTTCAAATGAGTAAACAATAACACCATTTTTGTGAAATTTTATTAGAACATTTTTGTGAGCTTGCTGCCCCATTAAGGTTAAAAACAATATCCAAAACAACACAGGAATGATTGAAAATAATGTAAATGATAATGGGTACTTTACACACAGTGTAGCCTATGGAATGATGAAGCAATTGGTGTTGAGGTGGTGGTATGGGGCAGCCCAAATAAAATTCTGCTTAGGGTCCCATAAAGGCTTTGGTTAGCCAAGTTCTGAATAACAAGACAAAAAGCTTTTCCAGTGCAGACATCCAACTCAGACTTCCAACTGATTGGTTTTCCTCTAAGAGCTCAGATTTTCTCCATTTTTTAAACATGTCAGACACTAATTGTGTATGTGTCTGCCATGTGATGGACTAGTGCCTCATCTAGGATGTTGCTGTGTGCCTTGCACTCACTGAAATAAACTATTATTATAATCGTTGTTGTCGTCAGTGCG
>JAOUQU010429109.1:0-10298 GCA_028566735.1 Ammoglanis amapaensis | reverse complement strand
GCAACCTACCCCGTAAAATGTAATTGCCCAGATACTCTGGGGATCGGTAACGGTCCACAGAGTAACCCAGGGTCGAATTCGACTGAAGGGTAAAATAGAAATAGATAGAATAATAATATCAGTAAAACATACAATTACATCTTTTTCTCTCCTTTATGGGACCAGTTCTGCAGTTCGGTTACCACTCCCGTCGGTAAGAAAGACGTGGATTCATGTGTGTGGATCTGCTGTAATCACTGACGAGAGAACGTACGCGCTTTAACATGAACACTAAAGCCGAGATTTACAAATGTGAGTTAATACTCGCGGCAAGGTTACGAGCTCGTTCCATCGATCTGAGAGCTCTCCAATCCACGAATTAGCTCTCAGACGTCGTACTGAAAAACTGCAGACTGGTTCTGTTTATAGTCGTGTTCCTGCTCCGAAATTTCTCCCTGCATCTTCGTGCTGAAGTACCGGCAGCGAGATCGCATTCACAACAAAAAAACACGCCTATTACAGTCTTACATGGAGTCTTTACACCAAACATCAATTATAATCTGAGCGGAATGTTCCAGAATTTTCTCTGTGTGTGTCAGACTCGTCGTTCATACGAGACTTTCGTTTAGACTTTTTACTAATTACTGTTAAACTTTGACATCTTGGTGTGCAGGGCATCCAGCTGCTTGCGGATGTGCAGCCACGCTGACTTTTATAAGACGCGAAAATGAGATCAGGGAAACACTTCGGCTGGAGAAGACCATCGGACTGGGAGACGAAGGACGAAGAACTGGATCGTGATTTCTCATGGCTGCTTTATCCAGAGAGAAGCCGGCAGGTCTGATTCTGCTTGAGATTCCCAACATGCTGGTGTAAACGTTGGTTCTGCTACTGGTAGACATGATTGGGAGCCATCTAGTGGCCCGGAATCAGCCGAAATCGGCGGCGGCAAGACGAGGCATCATGACGGTTTCTGAGGAGTCTTGACGTCTCAAGTTTGGGATCAGTTCTAAGTTGTGTGAAGAATATTATGACATTAGTAATGTGTGATAGAGATTCGTGTTGTGTAATGCAGAACGTCGCTCGGCCTTCAGAGCGTGAAAGTGTTCTGGTGGTAATTAGTATTGGATGGTACCCACGTCTCAACATGGCTTGTTCACACCTTTCGCGGTTCCAGCTGGCGTTTACAAGGTGTGGCTTTAAATTAAGAATAAATCAAACAACGTCTCACAACATGCTGCCAATACAAGGCAGAAGTTTTGTGAAATTAGATAGAAACAAGCCAGATAAAGAAACTTTGATGATCCATCAGTAAAAAAAAGTAAATAATACAAATAAATAAATACTTGAATTAAAATTCGACATGCCATAAATGAAACTCAAGGCTGAATGATGGTGGATCTGTTACCAAAATGGGATTTTATTCATGATTAAGTCTTAGGATCTTTGATCTTCAGAGCAAAGTTGTGGATGATTTCAGGACCTTATACTTTAGTCTGCAGTCTGGTTTTAAGATCATTGATCTTTACATTGCAGTCTGGTTTAAGGATTTCTGATCTTCAGAGTAAAGTCAGGTTTAAGTTTAAGGATCCCTTATCCCTTCCCTTACACTGAAGAGCTTTGATCTACAGTCTAAAAGTTGGGTTCAGGTATCCCTGATCTTGAGAGTAAAGTCTAGTTTAAGGACTCCTGATGTTCATTGTAATGTCTGGTTTAAAGGCACCTGATGTTCACTGTAAAGTCTGGTTTAAAGGCACCTGATGTTCACTGTAAAGTCTGGTTTAAAGGTCCCTGATGTTCATTGTAAAGTCTGGTTTAAAGGTCCCTGATGTTCATTGTAAAGTCTGGTTTAAAGGCCCCGGATGTTCATTGTAAAGTCTGGTTTAAAGATTCTTAATCTTCAGACTAAAGTCTGGTTTAAAGCGCTTTGATCTTCAGACTAAAGTCTGGTTTAAAGCGCTTTGATGTTCATCGTAAAGTCTGGTTTAAAGATTTTCAGGGTAAAGTCTGGTTTAAGTTTAAGTATCTCTGCTCTTCAGAGTAAAGTCTGGTCGATATGATCTGTAGATGTTGATTAAAAAAACAGTGCCCATCAGTGCCCATCCAAGATTTGAAAGAAAGAATGAATTTGAAAGAAAAATATCAGAGGACCTATAGCTGAGCCTTGTGGCACCCCGGAGCATCTGTATTGTTCAAGCGCTATGTGAAAACAATGAAATGGTATAATGTTTGTTATGTTCAGCATTTTAAAATGCTGAAGCAAAACAAAAACCTGAGCATAGTTCACAAGCTTGGCAGAACAACACCCCAAACATTAATTCTGGACAGTTCGAGCTGGATTCTCCGAACCCTGAACCCTGGACACATCATTTTCTTTCCTTCGGTTCAGTGTGATGCAATCGCGGGCAATACGAACCTTCAGCCCATTAGCACTCGAAGCTCAGGTAAACAGAAGAGTGACGAGTGAATTAAGCTTCTTTAAAATGGAAGCGTGTGCAGCAGCAAAGGAAACCGGAGTGGACCAGAGCTATGCTAATCACACTGGCTGAAGTCCATCAAGCACCGACCAGGGGAACATCCCAAAATGAGTTATAGCTCGGCAAATGTTGTTTCTGTAAACAAGCAGCCCACAGGGTATACGGCGTGCCAACCAAGCTCAGCTCCCACTCCTGGCTAAATCCATCCATCAGTTCTGAATAAAAGTGAGGTTCGATTGTTCCTTATGGTCCAGGTCCAAATTTCACCAGGTGGTGTTCATTATTAAACAATCTCACCTGATGAACATTTTTTATTTCATTTTTTAAAAATATATTCAAGCCTGCCAAGCTACTCGGAGCCACAATATTACAAAGTCCTGTCCAAAACACAGCTAGCTTTAACCAAATGACCTTATGTCTGCTAATTAAGTGAATAAGCGCTTTATCACCATGGAACCTGACACCGTTCGTTTTTATTACCTCACCGACTCAGTAGAGGCGTTCCTCAGGGGTCTGTTCCGGGTCATGTTCTTTTTTTTCCTGATGAATTAAATTACATTTTCTTTTATCTTTTTTTTGTCTAGAATCCAGGAACTTAGAGGCCGGACACTGCTTACACAGCACAAAGCAGACATTCGGTGGCTATAATACTGAACGAGAAAGGATGTTGCTCGTTCAGGTCCCTGGTTACGACTGTTGGTCCCTTAAGCAAGACCCTAAATACTCAGAAGCAACCTGGAGTAATGAGTAAGTGACCTGCCAAATGCTAACAGTTAGCATATTAGCATATAATCACTATTTAGCTTTTTGTGATCTAGATCGGATAAGGTGTTCCCCAAGGCTTGGTGCTTGGTCCTGTCTTATTGTTGTCACGAACTAAATCAAGGAAAATCTTTTAGATTTTTAAGTTTATTGGTACCTGTTGCTTCTTATAACTTATAACCTAAAGTAACTTCCATCAAAATGGCCCGCAGGTTATCTTGCCAGATGCTAGCCCGTTAGCATCCTTTTCAGACCCCTACTGTGAATTATACATTTCTGTACACGTTCCTTTTTGGTCTCTCCTTTTGGTACAATCCAAACTAAATCGGAAAGAGGAGCAGCTCTTCAAAGCTACGCTAACATACTAACTAACTAAACAACTTGCTGGACGCTAACCAGTTAGCACTGTTTACTTTCGGAGAAGCATCGTTATTTGGTTCACTTTTGGTACACTTTATAGCCGTCCCGCATCTTCCGTTACATTGGCAAAATGGCATCCGTTCAGTGCCCGTAGTGTAACATCGCTTCGCACAGTATTCTGGTGCATTTTTTTAAGTGCAGCATCCTGGTACTTTCAGTAAAACATCGTGCTTGAGTGAGCTTGCGTGTCTGTTAGCTTCAAACAAACATAAACACTAGGTTCATCGATCATACCACATGGTTCAGCCCAGCATGAGTTTTATCTCCATTAATTCCACCCCTTAGGAACGAGAAGCCCGCTGGACGAACGCAATGCGCCAACCTACTGCGTCCCCAGCACCAGTCGAAATCTACCGATCGATTCGAGATGCACTTTATTTTATTCTACACGAGCATTCCCGGCTTCATAGTTCAAGGTCCACGTATCCATCTTCCATTGAGGAGGAAGTTTAACGATCGGCTCATCGATAAGACCGATGACCTCACACAAACACACACCGAACACTGAGACAGAACCCGGAACCAGGAACGCCTGCATCATACGTTTCTCGACACCCTGGTATCTACCCTCATACACCCTGTTTGTACCTTCCTACCCCTGAACAAAAACGTCAGACTCTGTGCCAATCATTTTGCATCGAAACCAAAAGAATTATCTTCTTTCTTTAGGGTTGGGCATCGTTCCCCTGCATGTCCGAATCCACTAAATGTTCTCGACAGCCTCGTAACACGAGCTAAAAGACGAAATACTACGCAGCTGTTGATTCTAATCCACAACGCTTCGACAGTTTCTGAACCTTGACCCTCCATGCTGACTTCTATCCTGTGAGCACTGATGGCTCAAGGCCAATTGACAAATCTCCAACATGGAGGCAACACAAAGAGCACTTGGGTTCAGCCTTTTGTGTTTATGGTACTTGGCTAGACACCAGAAAGTTGCCAGTTCAACGTGAGTGCATATGTGAGCCAACAGGAGCAAAAGTGAGCAAATGTGAAGAAATAATGTGAGCAAACAGGAAAAAATGTGAATAAACACGAGAAAATGTGAGCAAACAGGAGCAACTTGTGAATAAACAGGAGCACATGTGAATAAACAGGAGCAAATGTGAGCAAGCAGGAGAAAATGTGAGCTAACATGAGCAAATGTGAGCAAGCAGGAGAAAATGGGAGCAAACAGGAGCAAATGGGAGCAAACAGGAGCAAATGTGAGCCAACATAAGCAAATGTGAGCAAACAGGAGCAAATGTGAGCCAACATGAGCAAATGGGAGCAAACAGGAGCAAATGGGAGCCAACATGAGCAAATGTGAGCCAACATGAGAAATTGGGAGCAAACAGGAGCAAATGGGAGCAAACAGGAGCAAATGGGAGCCAACATGAGCAAATGGGAGCCAACATGAGCAAATGGGAGCAAACAGGAGCAAATGTGAATAAACAGGAGCAAATGTAAAGAATCAATGTGAGCCAGCAGGAGCAAAGGTGAGCCTCCGGGAGCAAATCACAGCAAACAGGAGCAGATGTGAATAAACAGGAGCACATGTGAGCACGCAGGAGCAAAAGTGAGCAAACCAAACATGAAATCACCGTCTCCTCTCATTCGCGGCTCCATCCGTAAATGCCATAAGCAATCGATCTGGGATGAGGTACGACTGAGGACAATCAGCATTAATCACGCTGACGGGCGTCGCCCTGACACCCCGGGTGACAGGAACATGACACCCGAGGATCACACACACAATTCTGATACCTGAAAATCCATAAAATGGATCCCACTCCCCTGCGACCGTAGTCAAGCCCCGGTGAACCTCTTTATTTTCGGACTCTTGACCTCTTTACTGGCTGCACTGTTGCTGACGCCCCTTTAGCTATAAGTAAATAAACGGCTGATTGTGTGTCACGCTGAAATGCACTGGCTTTACGCCCGGCTCGAGATCCTGGCACAAGTCCAGTGTTTTCAGGTAGCACCGGACCATCTGACCAGATGTACTGAAACCGCCGTCGATTCTGGACCCCTGAAGAAAGCCGTCTAGGACCCTGACACAATCACATAGACACACACGATGGACTTGGATGTAATCACACATATACACGATGGACTGATACGCACAAACAGAGGTTAGAAGAATATTCTGAAATCTGAAACACACACACACACACACACACATTTAACCACACTTGATGGACCCTGACAAATAAATACACACACAATATGGACCCTGGCACACACACACACACACACACACACATACACACATAAACACAAGTTGAATACACTACTCATACTACTATATTATGTTTCATCTTTGCACATTTACTGCAACTATTTTTTGGTTGTTGCCTTCCTTGCACCTTAAATTAGAAATGACTTATTTTATTTATTGTCATGTTGTTTACCTGTAATGTGCATTTTTTTGGTATGTTCTCCTGTGTTGCACCATGGTCCCGGAGGAACGTTGTTGTTTATTTTAACTTATTTCACGTATTCAGCAGAAAACAACAATAAATCCTCTCCGGCTGTGTTTTGTGATGGAGTCGTGTTATGACGTGATCCCACATATGCTTGGAAGTGTATACCAAACACACACACACACACACACACACACACACACACACACACACACACACACACACACACACACACACACACACACAATCAACAGCGAAGTAGGAAGAAAAAAGAAGCCCTACGCCCCAGACTGAGGTGTCAGCGAGATGAAGGCTTTTTTTTGGAGACGACGTCGCTGCTGAAGCTCTCACTCTTGTGTAAGATGGCTGAATCAGGGACTGTAAATAGAGATAAATGCGCCTCCCCGGTGCTCAAATATTTGCCACAAAATTGCAGACACACCGAATGTCAGACAAGCTGATGGATCAGCGCAGAGCGGGGAGCCGAGAGAAAGCCTAAACTTCACTGAACCTTTATGTAATGCAAAAAAAAAATACAAACGAAGTGTGAGTAAAGTCAAGTGGTCGATACGAAGTTGTTAATTCACTGTGTAAAAGAAAGAGCATGTTCTATAATTATATAAATAAATAAATAAATATATAAATAAGCTAGCACACCTGTACAGAAAGTCTGAACTCCCCTGGTTGCGAAAGTCGTCGGTTGCCGTCAATCGACGTGCTAATTTTCGTTTTCCTTTTATAGTCCTGCATCGAATTTCATATTTTTATATACCTTTATGTTCCAGCGCTTCGTTGTTAATTGGGCCCTTGAGCGAGGCCCTTACTCCTCGATCTCTCAAAAAGGATGTTGAGTCGTACTGGATAAAAAGCGCCCGGCTAAAAATGCTAAAAATAAGAACGCCAATGAAATGAATATTAAAAATTAAAATAAAAACCCCAAATGGGTTGGATGGATGAGTTCTAACAGGCCGGAGGCAGCAAGGCAGCTCGCTGGGTTTGTCGGACGGAGCCAGTAAACAACGGACGACAAACGTCGAGGCAAAATACGCCGAAGGATCAGCGACGATACGTCCAGCATGTCAAAATCTCCATCACGTCGTCCAAGTCCATGAATTGTTCATGATTTTTATAGTCACATCAACGACGAGACACAAGAAACGAAATGTAAACCAATTCATATCAACAGTGTTCATTTGGTTTTTATTCTGTATGATTTTTCTCTCTGTATCTCATTTATTTGGGGGTGTAAAACCTGCTCTCCACTACGCCCGTCTGATGCAATGCAAAGCAACTCATTCAAAAAACAACAACAAAAATAAAAAAGGAATAAAACGAGCGAACAAACCCGATCCTGCGTTAGAGGAGGGTCTGCTGAGGCTGAGATGTGATTTGGGATTGAAGTGGGATGTGTAAACTGAGACTCAGACTCCGGGCGTCCTGCACAGAAGAGCTTAATTGCTGCACTAAACGATCTCACACGCAAGTCTCTTCATGAACCTCATATAAAGATCCAGTGAGGTTTCGGTCTGGAGACGTTTACAGGAGCGCCAGAGATCGTCGAGTGAAGTCGTCTTGATGTTCGAAAAGCCCTGCCGACGATTCAACAACGACGCATTGGAACATCTGTATCGATAAAGCGAGGACGAAGTAAGAACGACGTCACCAGGCAGACTTCCGTCTCCTACACATTTGTGACATCATTTTCTGATGCTGAATCCGAGCCCTGGCACGAGACGATATTAATATTTCAATACCAGCTCATTAAAAGCAGCCTTGACAGTGGCTAGGGCTGCCCCCCACCGTACTTACCATGTGCACTCACCACTGCCCCCTAGCTACATGGATTGGCTCTTCGAGACTTTCTATTGTCTCGGTCTTGACAAGTCTTGACAAGAATTTAGAATAAATTTCCACCGCTGTGCACCGTGCAGCCCTATGCAAGTCACGGCACCCAGGGAGCAGTTAGACGTCTTCGGGTGCCTCGTTCAAGTTGGCCATGCAGTTGAGACCTATCGAGTCTCAAGAATCGAACCGGCAACCACGAGGACGATCACAGGTCCCGGGACATGGCCGCATCAACTTCTGTTTTATATTTTTGGAGGAACATTATATTGAATATTATTACTAGTATATTACATATAAAAAAAATTTAAATGTGAATTTAATATAAATGTGTATTATGTTAATTGTTTTATTAGTATTAGAGTCGTAAAAGCATTTCACTGCCGGTTGTACCATGTATGGCCTCGATTATGATTTTAAAAATGTAATAATGATTAAAGAAATATTCTAATGGCAAATAAAACGATTTCTATAACTAGTAATAAATTGCTATTAAGTATTATTATAATTCTAATTGTTAATTTTAAAGAGCCGGTGTCGTTCTGTAAAAAGCAGAAGCAGTCGTATGAAAAACATTTTTTTCCTTGTTATATCTCGCTAAGATTTCCGCTGCTCATCACGAGGGCTCCTGGCACAGACGCCACGCTGGACTTCTTCTGTGTGTTTTTACCTCAAAAGACAAGAAGCAACTCGCCCACACGACCCCTCAAACTCCCGGGTGGATATCCGAAACGGATACGGAGAGAAAAAACAAAAAAAAACATTCCTACATACTGACAACAACAAAGACGTGACGTGACCTCACAGCGGCGGAGGTCGGGCGACACCCCCGCGTATCCGTGGGCATCGAGCGCCAAAAACACACGAAAACCCTTCGACTGCCACAGACGCCGTACCGATGGACGACTACGACCGCGTGCGAGTCAAATCAGCAGTTTTCTAACCAATCAGAATGAGCCATGCTTGGACCCCCCCTCGCCCCGCCCCTTTCGCCCCGCCCCCTTCTTGTATTTAAATTGTATTTATTTATTGAGCATTTTAAACATCAGGTTTTTAAATCCTGTATCGTATCCACGACAGGAAACACACTCACGGTCATTTCAATTCGCCTTACCTGCATGTTTTTGGACTGTGTGAGGAAACCGGAGCGAAACCTGGCTTAAGCCCAACGCGGACACGAGGAGAACATGCAAACTCTCAACATGCTGCGACAGTGTTGAAGCACTAAAGCCGCACCGAGCTGCCCCACATTCGATTGCTTATGACCGGCTGGTCTATTGCAGCCACGACTGCATATCCCATAATTCCATGTGTTGCCATAACGACGGCACAACACAACACAAAATCCCAACACTGACCATGTGTTGTTAACCGTATTCTAACAACCTTATTGGGTCTCTATAGAAGCTCATGAGGCGTCTCTAGACTTCTGGGTAGTTAGACAGTTAGCCATGCAGTGAGACAGCTCACTACGTTCACGAGCACACGACTACCATATATAGACGACATGCGTGGTCGCAGTTCCTGGCTAAAAGAACAAAGGAACTTTTTATATGAAGTAAATGTGTTATGATGTCAGTAATGGGAAAGGTGGCGTAACCATGGAAACATTGTTAGTCAGATGACAGAATACATTAAAAGAAACAACACAAGTGAGTATCAGGGTTTATTTTCAAGGCCATTATTCCCGGTGTAAACCACTATATATATAAATATATATATATATATATATTAAAAAATCTATTTGTATTTCTCTCCGCGCCGGGTTTGACCGAACGCCGTCCAATCCCAGACGGATGGAACTAAAAGTGCCAGCGAGAAGCAGCTCCAGAAGGCAGAGTGATGCAGCACTTCTAAAATTATCCCTTCCGAAAATACAGCCAGCCAAAAGCCGTGACATTCGTATCCATATGCATGAGAGTGGCACTTTGTTATCCTGTCAGTCCCGCCTGGCACCCACCCAACGCCGCACGACCTCCGGCAGATCCCAGAACAGCCGTAAACAATAACGGCCCTGGTTAGGGGATAATTCACCGCTCTCGCATCCAGATATTTATACTTCGCTCATTAACCGTGTGCTCGCGATGACGGCGGGCCGAGGACCATCAGAACCGGATTCTAGATCTACCTGAAGGATTGTGTGTGTGTGTGTGTGTGTGTGTGTGGGGGGGGGGGGGGGGGGGGGGGGGTGGGGGGGGGGGGGGGGGGGGGAGTGTGTGTGTGTATGTGTATGTATGTGTACTTGTGTGTGTATGGAAGAGTTGTTTTGTGTATGTATGGGAAATGTGTGTGTATATGAGAGATTTGTATGTGTGTGAGTGTGTGTGTGTGAGTATGTATGTGAGATTTATTTATGTGAGTGTGTGTGTATGTGTGTGGTGGGCGGTGTGTATGTGTGTTTGTGTGTGTGGAG
>JAOUQU010429099.1:0-10298 GCA_028566735.1 Ammoglanis amapaensis | reverse complement strand
GGATGGGACAACAAACAAACATGACGTGGGTGAGGAGGTTTAGCTCACTTTATCAGCGGCTTGTCGCTCTTTAGTGTACATGGCCATGAGCTCGGTGTCCTCCATGTCCTGTTCTCCAGCACTCAGTGACACCCCATTAACCACCACCTGTCAGACACACACACACACACACATATTATATATAACAAATATAACATCTGCACTTATACGTAGTTTTACGCTCACCCAGCACTGACGATGTAAAGACAACACGGACGAATCGGACACGGAAGAAATGATGTGTGGGAGAAAACGACTTGGGGATTTCAGTAACTAGTTTCTCAATATCAACAGTACGGAACGTTGTTTGACGACCCCCTGGTGTACAGAATGACACACTGATCAGGCAAAACATTATGAATGCTGTGAACTTCGTAGCGTATCAGTCAGCATGGCTCCAGATCACGATGTAAACCGAGGACGAGACGAGTTTAGCTCGGGCTGTCTGAGCTGCACACAATGGTTACTCTGGATATTATGTACAAAATTGTGACATCATCGTGTATGTTGGAAATAAAAGCATGCACTTTATAACCAGGACTTTATAACTCAGTGCCTGCACTACAATTTGGTTTTGGCAAGAAGGTCCAAAACCCTCCCTGGTGTTTTATATTTGTTTATGTAAAATCAAGGATCAGGGTTTGGATGCTGATTTGTTTAGAGCATCTGATACACGCCAGAACACCAACACGTACCACATTATCATTCCAGATCCGTGAGGTTCTGAGATCTGTAACCCCCAGAACAACCCACTCTCACGCAGAGACTTGAACCCTACCGAGCAATTGTTTGCTAAACGATTTGAACAGCGGCGGCCTATTAATGACGTAACTGCTGGTGATTATTTCATGGTAACGGAGCATCGAAGTCAATAACGTTTGCTTGTGGAAAAGATCCTGTAGCGCACAGATAATAAACGGTTCTTTAAATAGTGCACATATGTGTGTTGTTCAGTCAACGGTTCCCTTATATGGTGCTAATTCATGGGCGTAGAATACGGTAATTACATGCTAATTACAATTAAACATGCACCCATCACTATTTATTAACATGTTTGTTGTTAATGTGCACGTTCTACTAATGAATCTCATGTTTTGGAAGGTTTACCCCATGTTACCCCGAATTTATTAACAGGTTGCTCGTGTTTTAGAAAAGTTTCATCTATGACGTTCATACGGTTACGAGTTTCGTTTAATATTTCAGTCCAATTGATGTGCAGTTCAAACTACGATCAATAATACAATTAATTTCAATTGTTGTAAGGCAAGTGAACACAGTTCTTGCATCGAGTTCTTGTAAACGCCACACAGGCTGAGAACCGTACGTGGATGGGGTAGAAGTCGGCGCTGCGTTTGTTCTCCTCCTCATATGTGCTCGGCTGTGCGGTGGAGTCCATGGATTTGCAGGTGGAGTTCGTCCCCACGCCCATTCCTCCGTTCGCCCGCTACTTGTTCGGTAGTGCCTCCACGCGTTACCTCGGACGATGTTCTGGCTCTGGATGGGGCTGGTGTGCACAGTGAGGTCACATGATCTGAAACGTGGGCGACCGAATCATCTAGAAAAAGGAAGAAGTAAAAACTTGCGTTGATCTTTGGTCAGCAGATTACGTTACGAGTACTGGCGCTTGTAACGATTCAGAAAGGATCAAATCACTTGGATGATTCTTTTGAATCGATTTTGCTTTTAAGATGAATCGATATACAATATAAACAGCAGGCACGATATGATTTAACACATTATTTAACATGAATTTAGTATTTTATAGTTGCAGAAATAATAGTTACAATACCATCTATACAGAGTTTCGATCGGGAATCAAACCCGGGACTTCTTGCAGTAAGTCAACGATCGTAGAATGAATCGTTCCATCCCGGGTGTATACTACACATTATAAGGGCACAGTGGCAGAGGGAATGGGTTTACAGACTGACGTGCTAGAACTGCCTAGAAAAGCACTTCTAATTTAATTGAGGAACAAGATCTGTGAAATCTAAAAGTGCTTAAGTCTGGCAGACGTCACGATCTTTAGCTTGAGGCTTCAATCCTTTATTATCAGAGTTTCGATCACGGGCGATAAAGAAAACAGATTCAGCTGAATCACTTCCGGACCGGCGTTCGGTCAGGCACGGTTATTCAGGGTAATTCTGACAGGTGTCTGTTTGATGGATTTAAAAGCCCCGAGGAGAGATAGTATACGGGGTCGGTATAAAAACAGTAGTTAGTTAGAAGAGGTAGTTCAAACCTCAGATGATGAAAAGCGAAAGTGCGATCAGCAGCTTTTATCAGTTCAATGACTTAATTATTTTTTTTCTTCCTAACCTCATCACGTCCTGTTTAGATTTTCCATGGACTTTCATAACTTCATCTTCGGGAGTGTAATATCCAAAAAACCACACTGCTGCAACCTAAGCTCGCACCCCACCGTGCCGAGGTGACTGACCTCCGCACCACCACAAAAACGGAGCATTGTGGAAAACAGTTCCCACACTTTCCCACGTAGCGGGGCGGCAAAGCAGTCAACAAGTGCTCGGCACCTCCAGGAGGCCCCACGTAAAGCTGATGGAGAGAATGCCAAATGTGCAAAGCTGGCATCAAAGAAAAGTGGGCCAACGATATGATTAACAATGCCTCCTTAAATGAGATAAATAATATTATAATCACTGAATAATCATTAACGTAACAGAGATGAACCTGAATGTTATGTGAGGTTTTATTAGAAACAGGAACTCAGGAGAAGATTCACTTAACAACGGCAGCTTTGCCATCTTCAAAACAAGCAGTTTCATTTTTCTCTTTTGCCCTTTTTAGATAATTAAAATCACATCTCACGTCCGGGAAGAGCTGCTAATTCAAGTGAAAGAGACTTAAATTAGGTTTAAGCCCAGAATTTGGTGTGATGGGGTGTTGGTGGACATTAAGTTGCCCTCGGGGGCACATGAAAAAGGACCTTCCCTAACCTAACCTGTCGCAGCAAAGTCGGACTCGTTGGTAGGGATGTAACGATGTACCACGAGGCACAATACAGATGAGTAGCCCTGTTTAAAAAAAATTGATATTCACTTTAAACAGCAGAGGGCGCTCTCACTAATCACTAAGCTAAATTAAGCTTCAGTCTAAATTGTCTGAAACCACTTAAAAAAATAAATGTGAGAGAAATAAATAAAAATATTTTGCGTCTTCTGTTCTTTAAATGTCAAGTGGGGCGGTTCAGTCGGTAAAACTGGCACCTCACAGCAAGAAGGTTCAATCCAGGGCAGGCAGGTTCTTGTCGGTGTGGAGTTTGTGTCTCCCACAGTCAAAAAACATGCCAGGATATAAAGATAGGAGATCTAAAATTGTCCATGAGTGTGTTTGATAGAAACATGAGATCTAATAAAAGTTGTCATCAGTAAGTTTGGCGTGATTGTAACTAAAGTGCGAACCACAATGTTGTCCAGTATAAATAAGAATCAGCAACTTTGTGTAAAAAGAAAACAACAACAACTAATCCCACTGATTCCCAGTGACCCAGAGAAACGTCACATGAACACAAATTCAACATAAATTCAATGCTTAATGAGGCCAGAAGGTCAATAAAATAAAATTAAAAAAAATCAGTAACAAATGTGTAAACAAATTCGCTATCAAAAATAATAAAACGTCTTCCCACAGTTTATTCTTTCTTACTTGATATGTAGTCGTGATCCGTGAAATCCAGCACCAAGATCTTTTAACCAAGACACTTTTTAGGACAAAAAACATTTTATCTACACAAAATATAAAACTAAAATGCAGCCGTTTCGATCATCAAACCAACCTCAAGTTAATCAATTCAATTAGACTGAAGTCAAACGTACACAGAATAGCCGGAACATTCTGGGGCCTCTTTTTTTATTGTTATTATTAATATTTTTGTAAACTTTGGCCTGACAACAGTCACCGTTTCTCCAAAACTGCAGCTCTTGAGGGTTGTTCCTGGTCCGCAGTGGTCAGTATCTATTAAAAGTGGTCTGCCACACATCGGTGACCAAATCTCTGTGATGTACGTCAGACGCGCTTCGATAGCTCAGTCTTTGGATGGTGTGAGGAACCCAGACATAGACGAAGAAAGCACCCAGATTGACCCACGAGTGGACTGAAGCCAGGACTTTCTTGCAATAAAAAGACCGACGAACCTTCGCAATGTGAGGATCGTGTGTGTTATGATGTTTTTGTTTACATTGTTTATATCGGAAACCATCAGTGGTGGTTTAGCCTTAAGTAAACGACTAATAATCAGAAGGTTCCTGGTTTAAGATACTATCGTTTTGACCAGGGGTCACCAAGGTGGTGCCCGCGGGGACCAGGTCGCCCAAAAGGACCTCATGAATCGCCCTCATGAGGGCTGCATATGTTGCATATTGATATTTATTTATAGTTTCCTACCTTGTTAAATGATTGTTGAAAATGATTGTGAGAAATCATTGACATGATCAACATCTTCACATAGATGAATATCATTATTAATAGTAACATGTCATTAAAGGTTATACATTTGTGATGTCACAAGTTTTAAAAAGGTCGGTGACCCCGGGTTAAAACCTTTAACCCTCGGTTGGATGGACTAAGTGATAAATCGACAACTTTCAACAACAATCCAACTTTCAGGAAACACAAAAACGATCAAAAATTGAACATATTTAGAATTTCTAATCGTTTTTTTCTTTTCAACACGTGTAGGAATTAGTCCTCTGTATTTTAAGCACTAAATTGATTTTTTTTTTTAAGTATATTTTTATAAAGGTTAAGTATATTTGAATTAATAGAACGTTTCGATATTTTGCACATTAATACAGAACAAAAGTCACTGCTGGACTGGACAATAATAATAAATCGATACACAAATATCGCGATATGTTCTCGATTAACCGCGCATCCCTGTGACATTTCACAGCATCCTGGCCTCACAACTCCAGGCCTGCTGCCCCCTACTGGAGGAGCAGCACCACGGACCCCCAAATATCCCGTGTGCTTATTAAAAACGACATTATAGAAGACAAAATGGAAACGAATGTGAGCTAAAGACGTTTAAAACGGTTTAAACGGACTCACCTGTGTGTGTGTGAGACAGGGACGAGGACGTGAGACAACTTATTGTACTTTCACATCAGATTCTCAGCGCTGGTTCGAACCGGATGTCGTATAAATGTCGTTCTTTTCGTTTGTACGAACGAGGACACGCGCACACACACACTCATCTGTTCAGATTTGGTACCAATCCACACACACACACCGCTTCAGAGCGACGGTTAGCTAACACTCACGCATGCGCACTCGCATAACAAGGGCTTACGTCCAACCTGCGTCAGACCGTGTCAGCCAATCGGATCGCTAGTTCTACATGGCGCCGGTGCGTGTCACATATCGAAGCTGTGTGTCAAATCATTCATCCCTCCCTACACCCTACGCCCTACTCCCTAATCCCTATCGAATTAAAAACGCTACCTAGCGCGTAATTTACGCCATTTAATTAATTTATTTTGTGATAATTTATGTGTAATAATGTCTAATACATGGTATTACATTGAAATTTCGGACAGCAAAAGTGTTTTACGTTTTAGGACGCATCTCATTACACATTTTGATGCCTATGGAAGTGGTGTACAAAAGTTCCCAATGACTTAACTGTCTATTAAATATTTATTTTTATTTTATTTTATTTAGCAGACGACTTTATCCAAAATGGCTTACAATGGCAATGGAACACCGTTTTATTTAGAACAATCAAGGGTTAAGGGCCTCTCAGGGGCCCCTCAGGGACAATTTGGCAGTTGTGGGGCTTGAACCGTAGATCTTCTGGGCCTGGTAGTTTAGTAGTGTCACCACTAAGCGATCGATGAAACCGTAAACAGTTTATTTAACGAGTGTTGATGGGATGGTGGTGGCGGAGGTGGCGGGTGGGGGGTATTGGCGCACCTGCTTTTCACTAAGTGCAAGGCACACAGTAGCACCTTGGTCGGGGCATCAGGTAATCACAGGCCTTGAACCCGTCACCTTCTTGCTGTTCAGTTTACCTTTGTTGAGGTGAATAGAATGTACGTTGTGTGATGTCATGACACTTTGCTTTCCCCAATGTTAAGGTTAATAAATGAACCTTAATTTATTCGGGCAGTGATGGCATAGAGTACTGGGTTAGTAATCCAGAGGTCACTGGTTCCCAGTGCCACAAGAACAAAGGCCCTTGAGCAACGCTCTTAAGCCTCAGAATCATAACTGTAAGTCACTTTGGATAAAAGCGTCTGCTAAATGCCGTGAATGTTTTCCGCCTCCTTGGATACGCGCCCTGTGTTTATTTTTAATAGGATCGATAGCAAATGTATCAGTATTTCTCACCACTAGTGGACAGACTGAGTGAAGGACAGATGTGATGACTGTACAGACAGAGCGGAGACGAATGACTTCAACTAGACTCGAGTAAACAGACTGGATCAGCAAAACAAACACTAAATGTGCAATTACATCACCATTACACCTGAGACTCTGAGATATACTGAAACATCTACTCTATATTTAAAGATAACCAAAAAGAATCCAAAGAGATAGTTAGAATCGTAGAATGAGTGTGTGTGTATGTGTGTGTGTGTTTAGTTCTTTACATTGAGCAGTCACAACATTACAAACCATTGTCAGGAGAAAGAGAACAATGACCTGGTGTTCTGAATTACATTTACTCACAAGGAGAACATTTCTAAGATGGTAGATGCAGTGATGCTCCAGGTACAAATAAAGATCGAACTTTATTGACTCCTTTCAAGCATTTATGTAAATATGTCTTTTACGGGTTCCTGACTAATGATGACACTGGTGGTGTGTGCTAGAGGTCAGTGGGACAGTGTCCCAGTGGTGGGACAGTGTAGCCTGGTGGGTAGAGCGTTGGGCTGTGAACCCAAAGGTTGGGGGTTCAAATCCAGGCTCTGCTACACTCGCTTTGGATAAAAGCGTCGGCTAAATGCAATGTAATGTAAAATTAAATTTTTATGCTTGTTAGGTCCTACTAATCCCAAATAGCTAGACCAAATAAAAAACGCACATCAGGGAAAAGTCTGGGTCTCAGGAAGTTAAAGTTCGGACCTTAAAGTCATAATCAGATCTATAATGAAGGTTCACATTATATTTGTTGTTTTAAACGAGACATCGGGCGAGCTCGACGTCGGGCGTCCAAATACTTCTGGATCTGAAGGGTAAAGCAGGATGAGCTTTGAGGCCCGAGGTTGAGGAATGAATGGAGTTGATGGATGAGTGGAGAGAATCGTTCAGTGCAATTCAGCTCCAAACAGGTTCCAGGTTCTCCAAATGCACCCAGAGGGCAGGAGCAGTTAAATCGTTAAACCTGGGACGGCATGTTGGGAAGTGTGGATGTGCACGTGTGCACGTGTGTGTGTGTGTGTGTGTGTGTGTGTGTGTGTGTGTGTTAGGTTGAAGAAGGGAGGGGGGCAGCACAAATCATATCGCATTCCAGCTTTTATGTCATCCGGGAGGGTGTAGCTCACCTGAAACGTGGATGATTTTCAGACGAACTTGGAGATAATGAGAAGCCAGTGAAATCGAAAGTCAAACAGACAGGAAGTTGATAACGCAGGTGCTCGGCGGTGATGCCCACCACCCCCAGAGGTGTGTGTGCATGGGGGAGGCGGCTAACCTGCAGGCTAAAGTGCCCATATGTCAGGGATTTAAATCCTGCTGCAGACGTAACCGAGCTGAGATTTATTGCACAGCAAAGTCGAGCGAGAAATTTCGAACTTTGTCTCGTTTACGGTCACGTGATTATGATTATGATTAATTAAGCCTCCATCCGGGTTCCTTCCTGTGAATCACCGAGCAGTAAGTCACGGATTAATGATCAAGATCGTGAGATCGTGCAATCGTATGATCAGACATAATTCACACCCATCCTGGAAAGTTCAATCATCATGAGCAAACAGAAACGACGTCTAATCTGTCTGGAATATTCCATCTACGCCTCGTTTACAGCTTTAAAACTAGAACTACCAAACCGCTGCCATTTGGCATTTATACCTTTAAATCCCAAAGAACTGCCATTTGGCAAGTTCTCTTCTCGCTCTCCAGTGTTATTTAAATTAAGCCATTACATTTGCAAGGAGACGCTCTACTACACTCTACAATCTTCTCTGGAACAAGTTGGTGAACCCCCACCCCCCAAAAAAGTCAACATTACCAGATGCCATTTGGCAGCCTCTAGTAGAAAAAGGGGTCATATGAAAATCCTGGTAGAGACAGTGTTAAAAACGCAATTCCGATTCTGAATAAATGCACGCGCGAGGAAATGGTTATAAAAGTACAATTTGCAGGGGCGGCACGGTGGCTGAGTGGTCTCAGCAAAGTTAATGCACCAATTGGGTGCCATTCAGATACATTTAGATTTTTTTTGCCATTTGAAAGTTGAGGGTTTTGCTCCAGGGGCAAATAGTCCAGTGATTAAGGTAAAAGACGAGTATAATTAGAAGGATTCTGGGTCAAACCTGGCGACTGCTAGGTTGTCGATGGTGATGGATCTGATTCAGTGTGTAAAACAGGCCGGAAACAGGTCGACCACATCATCACTGGACACACACACACACACACACACACACACATACACATACAGACCCGTCAACATAGTCTTATACTTTTTTGCATGGTTTAATTGGATCGGAATTTAAAATCCGCCATCAGTTTCCTTTTCTACAAAAACATATCACACAGGACCCCCCCCCCCTTAGTTTTGTTTGACACTGGCTTCACAGACCCCCATAGGTGGTGCCTGGTGCCTCCTCCTCCTCCTCTTCTGTTCGTCCCCGGGCAAAAACTGAGAGCAAGCCTGGTCGGTCAGTAAACACGGCACGTTCACTTCGGGTTACTTATTAGGTCCGACCTGACCGTACGTCTCATTACTTATTTAACTGCGGTTCAAAAGGGTGCGTAGATTAGAAAATATGACCGTAATATGACCGGTCACTCTTTGAACTGCTTTGATTTGGCAGACATCTTGTTCAGTCTGTAGCCAAGCTGGTTAAAAGGTACCGGACTCGCCATCAGAAGGTCTTCGGTTCGAATACCACCACACGTCAGGTTCCAACATCTTCCGGGAGTTTCTTTCTAACGACAAGTCGGTAGTAAAAATACGTTATATGAGACATGGCTTCTCCTTTCGTCTCTAGGGAAGCAACCCGGAATATTTCCCATGACCCCTACTGGCTGCAGTTTGTGCGCACAAAGCACCTTTTACGACATTTTCAAAAACAGATGAATATTTTTTGTTAATATAAATATTACTATGTTTGGTTCACGTCGCACCTTTTACAGTCTCGATGTCGTTTTACAGGAGCAGAAGAACCAAAATACCAAAAATAGAAGGAAAAAATAAAAGAATAGAAACTTTCTTGGATGGAAATCATCAGATTACTGAGATCATAACTGAGCAGCATCTGTCACCGGGGACAGTTTAGTAGGACGTGAAGTGAACAAACCTTGGTGAGCAAGATGGCGTGTAAAGATGTAACAGTGCCCATTAAAAACGATGTTCCTGTCCGATGCATTTACAGGGTCCAGTGGTAAAAGGGTCTTTCCCTAAACTCATGCTGCAAGGTTTCAAGCAGATTATTTTACATCCAGAAACATTTCTGGGTTTCGGAAAGCGTACGCATATAGTGCATCTTTGTCAAATGATCACAAACACACACACACACACACACACACACACACACACACACACACCGTCCAAGACAAACAGGAACACGACTTGATCCCTGCAGAATAAATGATCTCAAACAGCCAGCACGTGAACATACACAGATAAAAATCTCCACTCATACGGAACTCAAGTTTGTACCCACAGACCAAATAAGGTAATGTGTTGTTGTTGTTGTTGTTGTTGTTGTTGTTGTTTCAGCCTGAGACTGAACTGGTCATATGCAAGCGTAATTTCTCGTTCCTGCTCGACCAGAACAGACAGGTAAACTCTGAAGAGCTCGTGAACATGAGCGATGCTGCTGGAGAAGCTTCTGGCTACAAGGACACGCAGTAAAAATAAAAACTGAGCAAACAGATCTGACATAAAGTGAATTTAATTACAGAGGCTCGAGGCAAAATCCTCTCTCACAGGGTGGATCAAACCACACACACACACACATGCACACACACATACACACGCGTGCGTGCACACACACACACACACACACACACACACACACACATGATTTGCCATGCAAACTTCACACGATCGAAAAATAAAGCAACATAAC
>JAOUQU010429089.1:0-10298 GCA_028566735.1 Ammoglanis amapaensis | reverse complement strand
CACACACACACACACACACACACACACACACACACACACACACAGAGAGAGAGAGAGAGAGAGAGAGAGAGAGAGATCATCACAAATAAACACAGTGGCTTAACGAGCGTTTTAATAAAAGCAATTACTGTCAAATAAACAAATGAAATCTTTGAATTTATTGCTGTTTGGCATAATTTACCCAATTTGACACTTTGTTTATTAGCGAGTAAATGTGATGCTTTAGAATTCTTCCAAAGTTCATGTCAAACTCAAATAGATTCATTGTCATAGCCTACATCTATGTATACACCACACCAATGTGGCAGCTGCTTTGGGCCCAGTCAGCACAAGGGGCCCAAATAGAATTGATTAATACATTTTCTTCTTTTGGCTGCTCTCATATTTAGAGGTCGTCACAGCACATTATTCTTATTGGCATTGCTGATTTGACACTGTTTTCTTTCTTTCTTCCTTTCTTTTTTTTTTACGTTGGAAGACCTTTGCTGTAGAAACCCTCCTTATTTTTATCTTGGCTTACAACGGCACTGACAGCACACTGACAAGTGCACCTCCCAATGGCAAGGCTGTTCAGCCATCCTCCCCCTCAGACATTGTCAGTCATGCATGTGAAACCACAAAAGCACTCAGAATTGTTTTGATAACTATATATTTTAAATGTTGAACACTGCAGTGTGTTTGTTAAAAACTTTTTGCAAGCATTTGGATGTTGAAATGATTTTTATATATTGCATAGTCATTACCAGATATCATAACTTATTCTAAGCTTGTATTGGGTTTCTGATAAAGATGTTAAAAGCTTTATGAGGAACCACATTCATGTGTTTACAAGTCATGTAGAGAAGCTACGTGGTTAAGGTACTACGCTAGAGCTCAAAAGATTGTTGGTTCAAGCTACCGGTGACCAAGTCGCCACTGTTGGCCCTTTAATCCTCAATTCCTTAAAAGCTGTTTGTTGTAATCGTAAGTTGCTTTAAATAAAATAATCTGCTAAATACTGAAAAGGTAAATGTGTTGCTTCTGCATTCAGTAATTTCAGCAAATGTTTTAATGCCATATAACACTAAAGTGCATACCTCAATCTAAAAAATCATATCTGTTCTTTTAATGTAGCATTTCAATAAACTGTAAATGCAATAATAAAGTACACATAATATACTATATGCAGTACAATAATTGTGCAATATTTAAATATCTGATTGTAGGAGGGAAATGTATCTCAAATACATCTCTTTGTCTTTTCGCTTTGGAACAGGGTTGATAATAAATAACCGATAATAATAGTTTGATTACCCATAGGCCATCACACTAATAAATGCAAATGTATAAAGGAAACATGAAAACAACATGGTTACTGGTGTTACTGGTTGAAGTGCATAATCTCAGAAGGCCTGTTATCATTTTGATAACAATTTCTACTCACAAATATTAAAAGACAAAACATAGAAAATGTTTGCTTTTACATTTGACGTTCTCATAAGTGCAATAATATTCAGCTTTTCTTTTAGTCTGCTAAACGTGAACATGGGTTTGTGCTCGATGATTTGGAGGTGTGAACTGTACCATTAACATACATCGCCACTCAACAAAGAGTAAAATTCAAGCAAATTTCGACATCAGGAAGGATGATGGTGGTAATTAACGGCCTCGACCGTTCCTGGCGCCATCTCAGATGATGACAGTTGACACCTAAATTGCTGAGAAGTGCAGAGCAATTTGATGTTGGAGCAAGCTTATTCATGCACAAGCTGCCTGATGAGTTTCATATTCAAACAAAAAGAACATAATAAGATACTTCAGACCAGCGTATGAATGTGATTATGTAGCTGAATAGATATAACAGCATGGAATACTAGCAGTATCTTCAGGATATGACTTGTGCAGTGTCGTAAAGAATTATTCACCCTGCTAAGCTAATTACTGTGTCATACTTTTAACAAAAACAAAATAGAATACGAAATGTAATTGTTAAACATTGTTTGTTTTTTGTGAGGAAAATTAATTGCCCATTGAGTATACGAACAAAAAAATACAGCCATTATCATACGCCTTTAGCCAAAGTACAGTAATAATATACAGTCCGAGCTGTCCGGGGGTTAAGGGCCTTATTGTATTGTATTAGTAATTTGTTTGAAATAAACTACACACATTCCGGCATGATCACAGTTAATTCTGATCTATATATAAAAAACAACTAAAATAAACTTCTTGCCCTTTTAGAAGGTTAACAAGACCAAAAGGTAAGTAAATGTCCCAGCAAACCACCATAAGGGTAATATGAAGATCTTATGTTCTGTTCTTATGGTTAGGCATAAATGGTATCCATGAGAAGACATCCCATTACATTTAGAAAAAATGCTTAAAGAGTGTTCCACATTTTAAAATTACTACCAGTCACACTTTCACTAAAAATCATAAATGTGTATAAAATGTTCTCAATAAAAGGACGAACACAGATGTTAGCATTCAATTCATTAGGGTTTCATTCCATTTAGGGTCAATAGATGCTTTTGCTCATGTGTTTGTCGGGTACTTGATACTTTAGCTTATACAAGCTGTTATCTTTTTTCTTGAATGGTGCAACGTTATTTCATTTTTCTGGCTCTATGCTAATAAAAAGTCAGAAATTAATATCTAACAAACATAAGAGTAGCCTAATGTTGTTACACAACACTTAATGTATGTATGTAACATACTAGAATAATTCTCTTAATAATAATTAGGAGAATAAAGATTTTTTCCCACTTCCACACTTTATTGTCCTATTTTAGCACACTTTGTAGTAATACATTAGTAAAATTATTATCCCGCATTTTATTCACTTGTATGTATGTATAGCACATGTATGTATTATAGTTGATATAACAAAACTTATTATATCCAAAGATTACTAAATGACAACACAAAGTAATTCTAATGAGAAACCTAAGACAAAGACTTTTCGAGTGCTCTTGTAAAATCAGATCTTTACTTCAGTAGTTGATTTATATCAAGACAGCTGTAGGCGTGTTATGTCCTTTCTACATAACGTGAGAAACACCGGGTGAGAGGCAGGTCTGTAACTTGATTCTCAGGCTCAGGCACTCAGATCATATACACAAAGCTCAGAAAATAAGTGATAATGGTCCATGAAGTCAATTAGGCTTTCATAAAAAGAATCCCAAAAATCCCTAACAAGACGCTCAAGATTAGATTACTGCAGCGCTGAAGTTCTATGTACATTTCTGAATCTTAAAGCTACGTACCTAAAGCTAGTGTTAGCTAAATCACAGGTTTAGGACCACACCTTTAGCAAATTTACAAGAGCATTGAATCATGTTTACACTGTGGTTGTTATAAAATAATTAACATACAGATCAAGTTGTATAGCAGGGAACGTAGTAGATTGCTGTTTTCTCAATTACATATGGATTTATTTTTTTTTGCAATACTGTTATAATTGTGTTTTAGTGTATATTATATACTATACCATATCTGATATGTACACAAAAGAACATTGTTGTTGAGAACATCTGCAACTCAATGTCAATATGTCAAACTAACTATCATCTACCATGGGGCATTGCCCATTGGTGTCTGATGTCATGATTTCAATCACCTTTGTTCTTGATGACCCTCCTGGGCTTGGAACTGGTACCACGTTGTAGTAGCTGTTTGACTTTTAGAGACTCCAATTAATATGATGGCATGTCTTTGGGAGGACCCTTGCTTACCCATACCCCCATAAGAGAGTAAATATGCCCAGTAGGATGGATAGCATTAAGATGATCTAAAAGCACAGTTCTAGAAATGATATTGAGGCAACTGTGCCACATTTTTTTTTACTAAAGACATCTTTAAGTTAACGAATAACTGTCAGGAATGAAAAACAATACACGTTGAAATGCAGATAATACATAAAAGACATCAAACCTGAGTGTATGTGCATCATCCTAAAATACTGGATGTATCAGAAGTATCAGTGACAACGTTTGTACTGGGGCCAGTCTGACAAGGGGGTGCACTACCTGGATAGTTCGTAATTGTAGTAATTTGGGCTACTATTACAGTTGGTATCATCAAATAACAGTTCTTCAGCACATAGAACATTTCAACATTATTTTACTTATGCAGTGAAAATCTTCTGTCTTCTTGTAAAACAATAATATAGTAGCTAGTAGAAGATTCAGATTGCTCATGGCCAGGCTGCTCAGTAAGTTTTCTTAATGAGGAACAAAGCAGCTTTGCTGAATGTGGTATAAACTCCATTCTATTAGTTAAACATGCCTCAGTACTGCAGAAACAGCAGCATAACTGTATGAGCCACTTGAGACCTATAACATGAATCATGAACCATAACACAAACATTTAGCATCCTGTTTTGCGCTGCCAGTTCACCCTCTCTTGCCACACATGTACACACACACATGCACCCAAACACACATTAGCTCCCTGTGTGGCAGAGTCAGCCTCTAGGGTCCACTTACTCTTACGCTGTAACGCCAGTGCCCTGTTCAGATTACGCCACGTGGGAGGTCAGGCAAGAGCAGGAAAGTGGGGCCATTATCCCCTTTTGACCCTTACCACACCTCCGGAGTAGTCGCTGATCCATCAAACACATGCTGATCCATCATGAACAGTCTCACAGTACCTGCATATATTCACACACACACCATACTCAGACACAGTGCAGTGCAGTCTGGGATTGTATATTTGGTCTGACCCAATTTATCACAAATACTCACACAAAGTTTCAACTGTTTAAAATTGATCTGTTGCAGTGCCACAGAAAACAAAAAGACAAATCCAAACATTTTCCTAATCAACTTTGGACAAGTGTAAATAGTTTTTTTAATGATAAAAACTATATTGCTGCATGACATCAGTTAAGCTTTTATCAGGACCATTTATCTTTCAATAGAATTTCAAAACAACTGTCTTTGATAAACCATACAATTGATTCCATTTTTGCTCGTTTTCCCCAAACATTGTCATCTTTGGATCTCAGATGTTTTCAATATTTTTGAGTCAAGCTTTTAACTAATCCAACATCCTAACATCAAAGAATGCCAAATACTTTTTTTGTATTTAAATTTTTTGTATTTAAAAGTTAGATGCCCTTTTTTAATATAACAATGTAACACTACCGAGAAGCTGAAATCTTGAACCTAAAAATAAAATACAATAAGCTAATTTTGCACATTGATAAAAACAAACACCAGACCCAGGATCTTGAATACATTGGATCAAGTCTCAGATCTGTCTGCCGTCTTGGCCAAGTGGTCACATGAACAATAGTTGGCAAGTTGTTCATGTGGGACGAGATTAGAAAGCTGGATAATGTTTCTCTGCAAGCAGATTGATGGCACCTGCTAATGCAGGGTGTCTCTCTTCAGAACTGAGACGAACAGGATGCATGGAAAAATGTAAATGGCTGCTGCCCACGTGTCAGAGGAGCCTTGGGTAAGCTGCATTGTCCTCATGTGCAATGTGCATGTTATGGGATTTGAAAACTCAGTGAATCTACTGTATGAACTAAATCTCGTCAGTCATCGTCACAAAAGCACCAAAGCACAGACCCTCCAGGTTTATTTTAAACTAGTAGAAGACTCTGACTAACTCGTGACATAAACTCCAGCTGAGTAAACAAATCAGACTGATATATGTTTAACAAAGTTAATTTAGATCAGAAGTAGCACCCTTTTGAATACCTGGAATCAGATGACGTAGACTCTGACATCACTGTAAAAGTTTAACAGCCCTGTTAAGTTAAGCTATTCATTTATTTAGTTTTTAACATTGAGTTTGGCATTTTTGTTAGAAATTACCATTCTTTAATTTACATCAATTGCATGTTTTTGGACTGTGGGAGAAAAACAGAGCACCCAGTGTAAACCCACACAGATATGAGAATACCATGTGAACTCCATGCAGTAAGGAACCGAACCTTCGGGAGATCAAACCAAGGATCTTCTTGCTGTAAGGTGACAGTGCTACCCATTTAGCTACCAGGCCACCCCTAAGGCTTAGGTCAGAATCTGAACTATGTTCTGCAAAAGATCAACCTAGTGTTTACACACTAGGACACACGCACGCACACACGCACGCACGCACGCACACACACACACACACATGATTGGATATATCTGCAGTAGTAGACTGCAGTAGTAGGTAAAATGACTTGTGAATTGTGTAACAACTAATTGCTGGTTTAATTCCTGCCTAGCCGCCTGTGTTTATGTGACCAAGGTATTTAACCCCTAACTGCTTGAATTGCACTCATTCACAATTGTAAATGACTTGGGATAAAAACAGGTTCCTACAAACATAGTGCAAACAGGTTGGGTTTTGTTTTATTTCATAGACACAAATGTTTAGAGTAACAAAAAATATTAACTTTATTTACTCTTTAAACAGCTGGCTAAGAATAAAAACCTTCAAATCTGAAATCTTTGCAATGTCATTTAATAAGGCGAACAGACTGATTGTTTCAGTGTGCATTGGCCCAACAGTGGCAAATGTCCAGTGGTGTGGCTTAAACCAGCAACTTTCAGATTGATATTCAGTTACTTAACAGTAAACTACCTCTACTGATAGTTCAGTGCCCTGATCCCTAGGGTTCAACTGGCCCGAGTATTTTCCTACACACATTACCTGAGTGAGCTCTAAAATTAACGCTTCAAAAAGTCTGCATTGGCAGCACACAAAAAGCCCTCTGGGCTAGTGTGACAGCAATTATTTAACAAAATGCCAAGCTGGAGTGGAATTACTGTGAAAAATGCTAAGCTTAGATAATTTATAGTAAGGATATACACAGTAAAACTGGCACAGACGGCTAAAGAAACAGAAATGAACAGTGAACAACGATAATCTTGAAGAGGTGTCGTTTTATGGGCATTTAATAGGTGCCATTATGCTCCATTTGCAGTGATTAATAGTGTGATTTAAGCTTCTCTCTTATGTTTGTTCAGTTTAGTATTTTGCAGCTGCAGATGGCTCAAAATCACCAAATGATTGTTATAGTGATGATGCAAACACATGGACAAAAATCACACTCATCAAACCCGCAAAGCAGCTATAACAAATAATGATGCCACTAACCAATTCAGAAATTCTACAGTTTAAATATTTCTCCATCTGTTTGCCTGTTTCTCACATAGACAAACGGAAAGACAGACAACTTTCTTTGAAAAGGGGCAACAACCAATCAGATTGGAAATGAAGCCTAGACATCATGCCAGTTGTAATCTTGTTGAATTGTGTATCATTGAGGATACCTGTTAATAATTCAAATTAAAAACAAATATCAATATTGTAGAAATAGATAACAAGTGATCACTGAGTCTCAGTCGCATGTGAATGTCAATTAAATGAAACAAAAACAGCAATCATCTGCACCTCCATGCCTCCTCTGCCAGTAACTCTGTGCCAGATTTATTCTGTGATCAGTGATGTTACGCCCCTTATAAAATATTCCATTTCTATCAGCCAGTTGTATCTGAGGAGTACCTGACCAGGGTCTCAGATGTGCAGGGCATTTGTAACAGAATGCTGAATCACTCGTGGAAATTGGCCAATTTGGCTAATAGTAAAATCTGTTTATGAACAATGACAAAACATAACATTATGTTGGTTACATCTGTAATGAACCACGTGCATGTGTGTGTGCGTGCACTGACAACAGATGAAATGAGAAGCAACATTAAAGCAGATGTGTAACAACATCATCAGGTCAACAGCATTCTGATTTAAACCTACACTGTAATATGAGCTCTATTCATCATAAATTTAATGACAGGAGAGAAACATTAATATAATGCCCCTATGCACTACTGAAATTCTGAGAAAAGTTAACCAATGACCTAACGGGCTGAAAGTTAATACTGGATTTAAAAAAGCAGTCTTTTGTGCACTCTAGGGATCATTTACACCTGTCAGTACAATTAGAAAGCAATGGTTACTGTATATCACAGTAATGGAATGCAAATGGGTGACGCTTGTTTTAGTACCACATGCTAGAACAGAGTCGTATCATTTTTAAACGCCTAGACAGACGCTTAATACATCCTAAAATAGGCTTTTAGAAACTCCTCACTAAGCGTCATATAAAGGTGATTTAATAAGAAGAAAGAATTTGCAGCTCGTCATTTCAGTCATCAGTTGCACTTTTATCATTATGACTACTTATACCCACATACACCACAATCTTTACAGCACAGTGTCCAGTTACTGTAGAATTTATCACCTGATTGGCAGTTATGTAACTACAGTTAATACAACACTGCTTTAACGGGAAAACATTAGTCAACTAAGTAAAACTGGGTATGGGTCACTATGTATGACCACATTTCTGAACTTGTCATAAAAAAGCAAAACAAACATGTTTGCTAGCCCACAACTGCTTCAAAACATATTGATATACTCTACCCACAATTGATACAATTTACTATAATGGGGTCATTATCATTTTTATATTAAAATTAAATACAGAATCTGATCAAGTTCATTAATTCATTTCACGGAAAAATAAAAGGAGTTGCAGGAACATAGTGATCAGCTCTGTGTGCGCAAAGCCACCAACCTACATGTGAATTAGACAGGTTTGATTTACAGTCAAGTTACATCCTCACTAAATAACTTTGGATCCGCTGTTGAGTCCAAAGATTGTTATTCTTATTAAAATTTGATTTAAAATCCAACTGCTTTTATATGGGATTCAACAAAGTTTTTGAGAGGTGCACCAATAGTGAACTCTCAGTGCTAATTCCAATCATGGATCTAAACAGAACACTTGCATCCAAAAAGACAACTAGCATATTTTTGTTTTTAACAATACATATCACATTTTATAAATGTATTCATTTGAATAACAGACCAACCTTATATGGTTTGCTTATTATTTGGTTTCAGCAAAGTACAATGTCCCTTACAGTTTCAAGTCAGGTTTGCATACAATATAGACAAACACTGTAGACATCCGTTCTGATTGGTTGATTTATGTATTCCAGCAATAACTAATGCAAACAGGTTTACATTATAGAAATAAATACATTTAACCAGTTCTATTTTTAAAACATTTTGGGAGTGGTTTAACATAAAGTCAGTTCCAGACAGGCATAGCATAACAAATGTGGTGCAAAGGATCTCCGGGTGCCTGCTCAGTGAACTGACCTCAACCCCACTAAGTATAAGTGGAATATTTATTATGGGCCGGGGCTTCTGGTGCAACATCGGTGCCTGACCTTACAAATCCTCTTGGAGGAATTACTGCAGACATGTAACAGACATTCCCACAAAAATCCTGTGGAAACACGTCTCATAAATGTAAAGGCTCATTGCCCATGATGGGCTTAAAATAGGATGTTAAATAAAATCATGATCAGGTGTCCTTAACATTTGCCATATTGTATAAACTTGTAAATATGTAACGGCATTATGTCATGCAATGGAATTTCCATTTTCCGTTTTAAGATTTAACCGCAGGCAGTAAAAATGCTACAAACCAGAAATGTCAACTGACCTTCCGGTCCCAAGATCATTTGGAAGTTTTTGGATTTAATATCACAGCAAAAAAATGAATTAAAGAATTGGGATATACTATTAAAAGTAAAATTTCTGATTGATAAAACAAAACCTAGACATTCAGAACTTCTTACTTATGTATTAATTTAGATTTCAACATCATGTTTTACACACTTCATTCTAGACACCGGGGTTCCTCGTTACACACGATTCATCATATCACAAGCTTCTTGTAAATACTGATAGTCATGAATGATTTTGTATATTTTTCTTTACCTCACATGCATGTCTTTGGACAGTGGGAGGAAAAAGAAGCACATATCACACACACAGTGTGTCATCTACACAGACAAAAGTAGAGCATTCAAACTCTATTCAGAATTATCTGGGGATCAAACCAAAGACCTTTTTGTGGGGATACATTACATTACATAAACGTATCCTGAACAATAATAAAGTTATCATTTGATTGATCTTAAACGTTAATTTAGTCCCGTGACAAACTGGATAAACAATTAAAATTTTGGGTGAGTTTTTTGACTGCTCCCAATGAAATGTAGTTTGTAGAATTGATTTAGCAAGGCTTTAATAGTTTTCCTTCCTGGTGCAATTTATCTGTAATTTATTGGAACTTGGTACTTACCTGGTTCTACAATGCACTGATTTATATATTTAAGCAATAGAACACGAGAGGGAGTGTGTTATCACGAAATAACATCACCTCCAGACATTCATAATGAATGTTTTAATACGGACGGTGCCTTCCGCCGCCTTCCGCCAAAAAGTAGTTCCACTTG
>JAOUQU010429079.1:0-10298 GCA_028566735.1 Ammoglanis amapaensis | reverse complement strand
GTATCAAACTGGTCGCCCGCCGCATTAGTTGGTACCCCAAAAGTAGCTCTCAGCTTCAAAAAGGTTGGTGACCCCTGCCCTAGACTCACGCTACTCAAGCAGACAATGAGAGTAATCTAAAGTACATTTGTGTTTATAATAGTACAGTATGTGTTATCTTGATCCTCATATATACGCTGGTTTGAAAACCTTGTTTTGATCGGCCGTTTTGGTGTGTTTAAATTCAGTAGGGCAGAGCTGTATTTACATTTTGCCCAGCAACACTACTTTGCTACAAAAGATGAGCTACTGCAGCTTAAATTGCTAAAGTTAATCCTGGGTCTGATAGGAAGGTGTCAGAATACACAGTGAATCTCAGTTACAGTCCGGCAGCAAAAGCAGAACCAACACAATATTAGAATCAAATCCTAACACTTTTATAAACAGTCCATGCATCTATTTTCTACTTTGACCACAACTTAATCCTTAATGTCATCGAGGGACACACCCTGGGTGAATACACTAAACACAACAGGTCACCAGTTTGTTGCAGGGTACAAAAACACACTCACAAACGTACACAGAGGACAATTGAATGTATGAATAATATTGGATAATATTTTAGAATTTAAGATAATTCTAATATTTAGAATCAGTTAATTATTGTACATACTTGACTTTTGGACTTGTTTTACATACTTGCTTTAGACCTTGGTAAAAGATTTATACAATAATAATTAGAATAGAATAAGACAGCACAAATAAAAATAAAATAGCCTACATGTGCTGTGTAATAATACAATGTTGTGTATTTGAGTTTTAGCAATATTCATTGTAACCGCAGTCTTTTATGTTTGTTTGTAAGTTTGACTGGACTAATGTAAAAGCTTTCGATGATTCACACTGTTAAAGTGCACGCCGTCTCATCAGGTGATGAGCACAAGAGAAACAGCATGTCGTCACTTGGCCTGCAAATATCCAGCCTGGGGTTTGGCCTGTAGTGCTGAGTCGGGGGAGGGGGGTGGTTTCCACATGACATTAAAATCAGATCTGGTGATGGTGTTAGTGTGTAGTGTGGGCTCTGCCTGTACCCCTGGGCCTAAGGAATTCCCCTTTATCCAAACAAGGGAACAGCAGTTTGGTGAAATTCAACCTCTCTGTTAAAGAGCGCCCCCTTTTGGTTAAAAGTCATGAAGGGTGATCAGCTTGTGAAATACCAGTCTACGCAGGTGTTGGAAAGTAAGATGTTTCAAATAAATATGTTTTGAGGAATGCCATGGTTCTCAGATTACAGAAAGTTTCAGCACGAGCAAGAGTGCTGGGCATTGTCTTTTAGACGTCTGTCGAAATGTTTTAATCCCCTTCATGCATATGGTATGAGGCGCCACAAGGAATTTCTTCTAAATGTTTCAACATGTTCGATTTCAACAACAGAAATGAAATAGGGACGCCAGGGAGGTAATTATGCTCCCTCATCAAATTCCAAAATAATGATAGGATCCTTCAAGAATATGGATTTAATGAGTCGGAACCAAAGTTAAAATCAAGTGTCACTTACTTATGGCCTCTACCAGTTGGTCAAAAAAGCGAAATGGAAAAAGAGGCTCTGGCAGTTCGCGGAAAAACATCTTCAGTGCACCGGTGATGACATGGATGTCCTCCCACTGGCTGTCACCCAAATTCAGCTCCTCCTCTGGGGGGGACGCAAACACAAAGAGGAGGCACAGAACAATTACAACATCAGGCTTTTAATAAGCAAATTAGAAAATGCTAATCATCATGTCAATGTGCTTTTGTTTCTGATTTGGAACACCAAACTGGTTGTCCCTGAAGGACTGGAATATGTACTGAAAACATCTTGAATTGTAATTGACCAATAATATTAGATATAAGATCATAAGGAAAGGCACATATTTATATTTATCATTTAATGCTGTCATATGTACTTATTACATGTTTACAGTGATCGGGCATAACATTTTGACCATTTCAATTATATTGTGTTGGCCCCTGTTGGATCATGGACAATGTGTATCATCAAGCCTTGAATGAATATGCCACAAGTCTTTTTTCCATGGACCACTTTTAATACACGAACATGAAAGACCAAGAACACCCAACAAGGGCTGCAGTTTTGGAAATGCTCTGACCCAGTTGTTTAGCCATCACAGCTTAGCCTTTGTAAAAACCATTTGAATCATTACGTTTGTCCATTTCTCATGCTTATAACACATATCAAGTTTGAAGACGAAATGGATCTGTGGTCATAATGCTATGTCTGGTCAGTGTACATCATCATTATGATTGGTAACGTGCTGTTATGATGTACAACATGTCTTAGGGCCTATGACCTCTGTAATTCTAGATTATTTTTTTATGCTTACTTATAACACTGTTAAGTCACATTAATGCATCGTGGCGCATAGCTAATGAAGGAAGTCGCAAGAAACATGATAGAAAATCTGTACACATGTCCCTCTTAGCTGCAGATCATGTACAACCATATATGTTAAATTGTTGAGTTTCAAGTACTACCCTAGCTCCCTGAATATCAAAAGTTAAAGCCAGTCGAGCATCTGTGAGCATCTTTGTAGTTGTACTTAATGACAGAGGTTGATAAATTCTTTACATGATAAAAAAAACAGAGAAATATCGTGTAAATGTTAGTATTAAATGTCAATCCAAGTCTCAACTTTTTGTTCTGTTTTTTTGTTTTGGTCTATTAGCCGGACTGGTACCCACTGTTAGGCTCTGTATAAAAAACACAAGACAAACACATAGTCTGAAGGCAGTGTACCTTTGTCAACTATGAAGCGGAGTTTCTGAATAGTAGCCAAGTTGCCACTTACTCTGTATAAACCATCAGCTTCCAACCCTGACGACATAAAAACGGCAGGTCATTTGAAACATTTGTCTCAAGTCGTCAAACACTGTTAAGATAAATGTAAAAGCTTACCTCGTTTTTCTACTTCTTTGACACACAATTGGACAAATTTTGGAACCGTCGTTGCTTCGCGCTGACACAAATTCAATATGTGGCATCCAAAGACACAATCTGCAAAACAGGCCTCCTTGAATCACAGATTGATTTGTTTTGTTTCTTTGTAGATAACTATATACAGTCAAATCCGGTTAATTGGACCTACGTTTAATGTGACCAAATCCTAAAATACAGAAATGAATCTTATGATATACATGTAATGTTATTCACTTATTCAGATCAAAATTATGTTTAATCGGATGTGAGAGCGTCTTTGTTTGTGGTAATTTTGTTTAAGTGCAGTCAGTCAAGAGAACATGTCAGATCACACTGGACAAACTCTTTAAACGTTGATTAGAATTGAGTAAGAATTTTTTTTCTGCTTCACATACTAAGTACCTAAACTTTGTTGTAGTTCGTTAAAAAAAAAAAAACGTTGTTTCAATGAACAAAGTTAGTAAGCAACAGTAGTCCTTGTTTGCACCTTTGCTATATGTGTATATTGCACAATACAGGTTTAATAAACATTTTATGTCACATAAATTATAGCATGTCCTGTTTTGTAACAGTGCATGCTTGTTTTATCGGACCTGCCGGTTATTATGACCAAAACGTTCACGTTCCGATGTAGTCTGATTAACCAGATTCGACTGTATTTTTAAAACCTTTTTAAAAAAAATTCATCAAATGCTGATTAGAGTCAAAAACTTCTCTGAAAAAAAGTCACCAGGCTGGCGTCAACCAGCCGAGTGACACAGTTCTATCAAACTCACTGTCAATATTTAGTTACTCACAGTCTATTAAATTCATCGTGTGGCGTTTGAACACTCAGCCGGACAAGCTCTCCCTGAGGCTCGAGAGACATCAAACATGGCCTGTGCTCATTTGAGAACTCGTGAGGAGGGAACAAGGGATATAAACTTATGCTGGATGAATACATGACTGCAAAGCTGTCAGCTCAAGAACTATCTGCACGATTTCTTTATATGACCCTGTGCTCTGACGCCAACATCCAAGACTCAATGGCTTTATTATCTTTATCTTCATTTCTTGGTAAAAAGTTAGTTTACCATTTTACAGTACTAGAAACAACAGACAAACAAGCAATGAAGTCTCAAGCCACACCGGTAAAAACGTGCTATGAACAATGAATCTCTTGCAAATGTGCTAAACTCACTAAGTTCACTCACTATTTCTAAACTTTAAAGATATATAAATGAAGATTCACTAATTCATTAATTTGAATGATGAGTATTTTATGAACTCTGTGATTAAGAAGCAATAAAAAGTAAATGTATGATGCATGTTTCATTATTATTTTAAAATCAAAAATGGTTTAATTAACAAGTTTCCTATACATCTGTAAATGAAAAAATAAATGAAACTCAATGCCAATCTTAGAATCAATTGACTTTAAGGTAGAACTAGATTTACGCACCTTTAATTAGACCTTTCTCCTGAAGCGTTTTCATGGAGGGACGCCTGGAGATGAACTTCTTGAGACGATTCTTTACACCGATTTTGTCTGCACTGTCTGAAGCACTATAATTGAGTTTGAACACTATACAAGAAAGAAAGTTTTTATTAACATTCATAATAAGCTAAATTCCCCAGACACGAATGCATGCAGCAACTCCATACAGAAGAATATGTAGAATCAATCCCAGGACCTTTTTTTCTGTGACAATGTGACAATACGTAAAAATGTATGTAGGTTTAAAACATTTATACATTTGATCTCATCTAGCCTATCTACTTTGTCCCTTTGGAATCAGAAACCTTTTGAACCCAAGATCTTAACCCTGGAGAACTAATGTCATAAATTCATATTAATACCCAGGATTTTAGCCAACCACAATAGTCTGAAGACATTTGTTTAAAAAAGTGTACATATTTAAACCTTGATGAAACATAGCTAGTGTAAATAGTTCATTTCTATTCCAGCTTTGTGACGTAATATTTCCTCTCCATCTGAACCATCTGCGTCACAAATGTTTTTTTTTATTTCATTTTTTGTCTGTAACACTGTTTTGTCACTCGCACATGTTACTCACTGAGGGATCGTCTGTTCTCAGATTTAGGTTCTTTGGCTTTAACTTTGGTTGAGTCATAGGTTCGTCTGGACAGACACTCTGTGCTGCTGGACCTCTGCAATGTGGCTTTCCCTCCACGCGTTCCGGCTTCAGAACTGGACTGCTAAAAGAAGACAAGTGGAGTATGTCAGTATTTATTAACACACAAGAGTTTTCACACTCGTATACAAAACATCACTGAGCATCACAGTCCAAAGACATGCCACCAGGTTGATTGTAGATACTGAATTGTCCTGCATTGTCTATAGATGCAAAGAGCTACTATATTATAGTGCCTGATCCAAGATCAGGAGCATCCAGATGGGTGTCGATACACTTGATGTAAAGAAACAAGATCACTCCATAGCAACAGACACCAATGGGCATTGGTCCCGTGGTGGATAAGATATAGATATTGTATACATTTAAATTGAGCTTTCTTTCATTTAAAAGTTTTTGTTTGTTTTTTATCAGTAATGCCAACCTCCACTTAATTGATAGAACAAAGTAACCCCCCTCCACACAGGGCACATGGGCAGGAGCCAACACATCATGCCAGCTTGTGAAAGAGGCCCTCTCTGCCTTAACACCCCCACCTCTATATGAACAACAGGCAATTTGTTGTTCATGTTTCCAGGAAGATCATACATGTGTATTTACTCTGGTATACAAGCATGTATTTTACTGCTACTATCACAAATCAATACAACAAAGTGTAACAAATTAAATTCATTTATTATGCTGTATGTTGTTTTCTTTCATTTGCTAATGTAATGATAAGACCTTGTGTCTAGCAGTTCTCACTTTTTCTTCTTTTAAACTCTGTGTGCTATAATTTTTTATAAAAATAAACTGTCATGGCCCATCACTATCCATGGTCTATAAGTTCTGTTCAGTAAAAATAAACAACTAGACCAGGCATGTCCAGACTCCAAGCAACTGTGGCCCTTGTTCATTTTTTTCATAGTTCCGCAGCCTCTGTCATAAAATCAATAATATTGCATTTTTGATATATAAGTGTAAGTATATAAGTATATATTCACAAATATAAAAAAGCTAATTTATATTTTACCAGAAGATGGCAGTAGACGGTTCACTGCTCATAATTATAATTGTATAAATTGATAAAAAGTCATTTGAATAAAATAAGGAGCGTTTAGCGTTTAGTCCAAGATCCTTTAAAAAACATAAGAATACAGGGGTGTTTGTATATTCTCTCCTGGAATCGACTACGGAAGTCGTGTCATGATTCGGTAGTTCACGTTACACTGAAATTCTCAGTATCACTGAAAAATGAACATGCTAAAAACATGCTTTTTTGTAGTAAATAAATAAGTTCAGAACTCAAAACATTTTGTTCTGTGTATATTTTTCTCCTGAACATCAATGGAGCGGCTAAATTATGAGATAATAAAAATAATACAAATATTGTATAAAATACTTCAATATTAGCCTGAGCCAACAAGCTTCTGATTACTAGTCTTGCACAATATCTGCTAGGTAGTTTTAATTCTAAATGTTATATTAAAATAACTTACCATTTTGTTGGCTGCACTTCTGAGAGCATCATGCCATTTGCTGATTGTGGAGTAGTCATCGGACTGGAGAAGAATTTCCTCACCCAGTCTTGTGGATATCTATGAATAATTAGGATAAATTACACCTAAATGATTGTAGCTGGAAGATGTATTCATATTTTAACGATTACATGTGTTGAAAATATAATGTTTCCTTAAATGCTGGAAAAGAAAACCATTTAAAAGTAAAAAAAAATGATAAAATATTTATGTATATTGCTAGAGTTCTGTCTGTCCCTCTTTGTCTCTTTCTCTTTCTTTGTTTGACTCTCTGATATGTGCCTGAAAATGTAACAATGGCTGTAGTGCTTCCTCCAGAATAATGCTGTAATACCAAAATCTATAGAGATGACAGAAGGGCCATTAAAGAGCTATATTACACATATGAAAATGTAATTTAAGGCAGCCTAAATAAACACATAATACAATTTAAAATATTTGTATTACTATTTGTATTATAATATTTGTGTCGATAAGTTTGTTCATTATATTTTATTTAGGACTGGGATCTATCAGATGAAACAAACCCATACCTGATTAATTAATAATTTTGCTAAAATATTTAATATTAATAAATAATTAATAATATTCATATTGATCTTTTGTATAATTTCAGTGGGCAGTCGTCATTTGGTGGCTAGAGAACTGAGTTTGTGATCGGAAGGTTGTCTGATTCAGAGAGTCAACAGGACATGACTGAAGTGCATTTAAGCGAAGCACCTAACCCATAACTGCTTCCCAGTCACCGTGGCTACAGCTGCCCACCACACCAGACATGTTTACTCAGTGCTGCCCTCTAGTGTCTGCATGTCCAGTAAATGGCCTCACTACTTTAATACTTTTGGAGGAGACTGTACATGATACCTGCCTAAAATGGCTTTTTTTTCTCTGAGATTCCTGAATGTACACGACACTGTCATGGCTGTGTGAAGGTTATTAAAATAAATCATTCTAAAACATCTGACTAAGGTCAGTGCTGTCAGATAGCCTTGGAATTTCTTCTGGCTTACTCTTGACATTGCACTTTTCCAAAAGCAAGAATCAGTTTAACATGGCTGACATGAAAGGTCACAGTTTATCACATTGCTTCTATTACTTTTACTAATTTCCAGTCACTTCAGATAAACCTTTAAAGTTTTCGCCTGCTAGAAAGGATTTTCATGACTTTGAAAGAGGATGGCAGAGGGTCGGAGCAGTCTCTGTGGGGATTATATGTGAGGATGTACAGGGAACAGTTTGGGGGCACAAATCCTGTCTGTATGGGTTTGAGTGTCCTCTGTTCTCAGATGTAGACCATCTGAGTAAGCCACCATGTTAGTTCTGAAGCTCTGTTCGCTCGTGGACATGATCATTATAGATTCTATTACTGTGGACTTGATAGGATCGTAAAAGATGAAATCATAGTCTTGTAAATACACGAATATGCCAGCAACATTAAAGGAACCAGAAATGTTTGATCGAGTCTAATATAATTTAATATTGAATTATTTATGTACTTCCTGTCATGCTTTTGAGGTTGGTGTTATTAGGTTGAGTTTTGTTAGATCTGCTCACACACTTTAAACTCTTAGCTTTGAGACCTACAATTTCAAGGACGATCTGTAATGGATTTAAGAAAGAAGCTTTAAAACTATTTAGAACATTGGGAAGCCTTCAAATAAAATCCCCATAAGATTCAATTTAGTAACATAAAGCCAGGTAATGCATAACATTTAAGCCACCCATTTAATAGAAGTCTTGGCCACACATGACCTTGTTACTGGCTTACCACTTTTTCTTCTTACACTTGCAAACAAATATATCCTACCCACTAACAGGTAATGGCAGCGGTCATAATGATAGACCTGGTGGGTAAACTACGCTTGTCCACCACCACTGAGTTTCAGCCTAAAGAGTGACCCTACAATGAATTGGTACCCTTTCACTGACAGTTAAATCAGGTGGCATGATAGTGTGCATGCGTGCGTGCGTGCGTGTTTAGGCAGTATATACACACACTTACAGCAAAGAGACAAATCAAAGCAAAAAATTCTATTTTGTTTAAGGTGTGAGGGCATAAAATAGTCCAACAGAAGTGTGCAGTGCTTTTCATCCCCCTGTTTAATAAGGAATCATTTTAATATCTTCACACATTTCGGCTTTTCATAAATGTTTAATAATCCAAAGCAGCATAAAGAGTCGAACACCATTCCAAACTTCACATCTGTTTCTCAACTAAATGAAACTAGGGCTACAAAAAGACACAACTTTTGATGGTAGTGATAATTATCTCCAATTCGGCATTAATAAAACGATGCTTCTACCACCCCCCTAATGAGAAGTTTGACTGGAGTGAAATCCCAAGCAGAACAGGACCGGTGTAACTTTATATGAATTTTTGGCTATTCCTGTAGTAACGGCCTGTCACGGTGGACCATTCTGGTTCGTATACCGGATTTGGGTACAGATTTTGTATTTAATGTTTCATCTGATGCAACCTTTTTCATTTTAGTCAGGCTTCGAATTGGCAAATGCAAGTGCATATTTCAATGACTGGGCTGTATATTAAGAGGTGAATCTACATTACCAGGAAATGCAATCTGAAATATCCACATGTATCTGCGTTTAACTGAAGTTTGCTCTATGTTTCACTTTTAAACTTTTATTATTTATTTATTATTATTTTAATATTTTTATTTATAATTTATATATTTATTTTATTTGTTATTAGTGTCGTGAGAAAGCACATGCTGACCACCATTGAGTATCAATTCTGCTTTGTCAGCTAAGGCTGAGCAGTACACAAACAATGATTGGCCTGTTGTTCATATAAGGGCGGGACTAAGCTAGATAATCATGGTTATCACTGTTTGAAGTTATGGCATCGAAATGTGGAAAGATGTCCTAGGGCATGTCAGCCCAAGTGTCTCTAAATGCTGATTGGCATTTGTACTTCATGGAGCACGGTGTCCAAGGTAAGCATTCACAGCAAGAAGTCCCAGGTTTGATTCCTGGGTAGGGCAAGGGGCTTTCTGTGTGGAGTTTGTATGTTCTCCCTGTGTCAGTGTGGGTTTTCTCCGGGTACTCCGGTTTCTTCCCACAATCCAAAAACATGCACTAAGTTGATTGGAGATGAGAAAATTGTCCTGTAGATTCACAAGATCCCGTAGCGAGACAAATTGGAGAAAGCCCTGGCAAACTACTTCATAAATAACAATTGCTCAGAAACTCTGGGGAGCAGTAGTGGTCCTCAGAGGGACCCAAGAGTCGGAACTGACTGGAACAGGTAAAATACACACAATACAAACTACTTCATGCTTAATGTCACTGTTGCAGTGTCATATCAAATAGTTTTTCTCACTTTAAAGAAGTCACCAGCAGATCAAATTAGATGAACTAGAAGAGCTCTCGTATAATAGTTTCAATTAAGGTTGTCAGAATTGTGTTATTCCCTTACGCGATTGTGTTGCGATTGCATTTAACCGTAAATTGTTTGCTTGTTTATATTTTATATTACGTAGATTATAATAGATATAATCATGTTTACATAATAATCAGTTACATTCAGGACAGAAAACTGTTACTTGATACACAAGGTCCATCACTACACAAGTCCATAACAAATACAGCCCATCTCCAATTTACCTGACCTGGATGTTTTTGTACTGTCGGAGGAAACTGTAGTAAAACAACACTGCTGGTCTCTTATTT